>JAQQSZ010008624.1:0-12993 GCA_028646595.1 Phalanger gymnotis
CCATCAATTGGGGAATGGCTGAGCAAGCTGTGGTATATGAAAGTAATGGAATACTATTGTGCTATAAGAAATGGGGATGATATGGACTTCATGACAACCTGGAAGAACCTACACGACATAATGCTGAGTGAGCGGAGCAGAGCCAGAAGAACATTATACACAACCACAGATATATTGATTCTGTGATGACTAACCCTGACAGACTTTGCTCTTCTCAGCAACACAATATGCAGAGACAGTCCAAAAGACTCATGATGGAGGGCTATCTACATCCAGAGAAAGAACTATGAAGTATGAATGCAAATCGAGGCACACTTCATACTCGCCTTTTTTCACCCCCACTTTTTTTTTCTCTCTTTTGTATTTGTTGTTGGGTTGTGGTTTTTTTTTTTTTGGTTCTGTTTCTTCTTTCTCATGAGTCATTCCATTGGTCATGGTTCTTTTCCACAACTTGACTAGTGTGTAAATTAATTTAATGCCAAGTTATACATGGAAGTTATATGGGATTCCATGCCTTCCTGGGGAGGGGCCAGGGAGGGAGGGAAGAAAATCTGGAACTCAAAATTATGTGGAACTGTTTGTTGCAAACTAAAAATAAAAAAAAAATTAATAAAAAAAAGAAAGAGGATAAGGCTTTAAAAAAGGCTCAATGTAAAATGCAAATCAAGTATAGGACAAGTAAGTTATTTCCTACACATGAAAGAGATGTTAAAGACAGAAAACTCACAAGTATATATCTGATAGAAATAAACAACTGATGATACTACCTAGTGTTATACTCTACAATGTGATTGATGTCTAAAACATCTAAACATGAAGTGATTGGCATGACTGATAACTAGGAATTTTACATTTTACCTGGGCCATGCACTGTCTTCCTCACAGTTCATTTCTTTTGGCAAACTCAGACTAGGGGTTGTGCTCCTTTTCCTGATAGTGGTATCCTTTCTGATGAAGGAAATTCTCCTGCTATTGGCTCGACTTGATTGATCTATGGTCTCTGGACTTCTTAAGTTCACAAGATCATCAGTGAGCCTGAGCATATTCACCTCAATATTTGATCACATCTCAGAAAAGGCAGCACAAAGCAGAAGAGGTGACTGAAAGCCCAGACAAAAGCCTCTCTAGTTCATTTCTCCTACCCTAGCTCTCGTAGAGCAGCAGGCACCAGGTTGTCAGAGCAGGGAAGGTCCTATCCTCACTCATTCCTTATGAATTCTTAGAGATATAGGATGCCACATGGAAGGTTTCAGGAAAATTAAAGGAGTAAATTAACACTAGTAATAATCCACTGGCTGTTAACTTCTTACACAGTGGCCACTGAGGGGGTCATTTTGTCATGTCAAAGAAAATTCCCTTCACTAAGTAACAGATGGGCAGAAGCCACAGGCCTCATCAAACTGTATCCCTTCAATTCTAAGGTAAATAAATGTAGTTAGCTAAGAGCAGGAAGAGAAATATTGTGTATTCTCTGAACAACTCCATTATGTATTGTTTTTACTCTTTACACAGAATGAAGACAAGCGATAGAACTACATAATAGTATGTGTATCATGTGGCTGCTTGCCTACAAATTTTCTTAGATCTCAGCCACCCTGATAAGCATAGAGATATGTTATAAATCCAGTAGTTTTAGGGGATGGACTCTAAAATCAGCCCTGGATATTTCAAGAATGGCAGATGTCCCCAGTATAAGAATCAACAAAATATCCCCTATGCAGGAATTAGAAAACCTTCTCAATGTAATATTACAACTCTGAACTCAGATTTCATTCCCCTACATCTCTAGTCAGGGCTATCTGAGTGTTATATTGATTTTAGTGGCCCCTCAGGTTGTTGTTTATCCATTCAGTCTTATGTCTTTGGCAATGACCTGAAAGTGTTTCTTCTCTCTGAACTGTCTCAACACTTGGAGACTAGGGGAATTTGTAATGAAGGACAAATCTTGGCGTATATAACCTCTTCTTAACTGACATTCTGTTCTCTTGTCTCCGATGTGGCAACTCGCATGACATCTCCCTCTTGGCTTCTACTATTGTATTCTTTTTGAAGGGTTTTGACTTCATAGGCACAATGAGTTTCAGAGTTTTCATAAGCAGGAAGTCATTCAAAGACCTGGAATCCCTGTTGCATATTTAAACTGGATATGAATGCTGAAAATGGGAAAGATAAGAAGGAACAGTTATCAATGTGGATTAGTATTGTCAATTGAAATTTAAACTATATAAAGCAAATACCCCCCAAACACTGGCCAAAATATCAGAAATGGCCTTAGCAAACAGATCTTACCAATGAGACATATGGAAGTTGATACCAGATTCTACTATACTCTCAACCATAAAATCTTACAGAAGAGGAAGATTATGAAGACTATTACCTGATAAAGCATTGAAGAGGAAGTAGTATTGTTCAGGAAAAAGAGCAACAAAGCTGGTGCTTATCAAACTTACTCTCTTCTACACATATACTTTTCTCCTGCCTTTTACTTCTTGTCAATAACCTTCCATGCAAGAATCCTTCATCTCTCATGTAGTGTTACTAAGTGGAAGATTCATGCCTGTGACCTTAGACCAGAGAAACCAATTGGACATACAGGAGCAAGACTCACTCTTCCTTTAAGGCATTGTATATCAGAATTGCATCAGCATCTCTTGTGATACTGTGATATACATGGAGTGTTCCAAGAATCCCACTCATCTTGACTGTTGAGGTATATAACCAAATGTCAAATGTAAGGAGTAATATCTCACAGAGCCATTGTGGACTTTCTCCTCCTCTTTCCTGACATAAAGACCATTGTATTCGATGCTCTGTTAACATACTAGTTATATACTTTCCCTGTCTTTCCCTACATCTCATTTTAAAGGTATTATTAACAGCTTTAAGGTGAAGGGTGGGTTGATGATGGGTCTTGCCCTAACTTTTAGTTCTCAATTGCTTTTTAAATTGCATAATGCATGCTGTCATGATATTCTTCCCTTGTTGCCCCTGTCTCTCCAATCCATATATTTATCTTTTGGTTACTCTAATTAATCCTCTTACCTTCCCTTTAAATGCCAAATAAAAGGTCCTATTCCTTTATTCATTTAAACTTACTTAAAAGCTTTGCTTAAATCATTACCTGGATCAACATAGGGAGAAAGATAAGTTTGCCAGAATTCTGTCCTAAGGCACAAAACCAGATCATCCAGGAAAAGAGACTGCAAATAGATGGAAGATGGCAAAGATCTTCCAACTTTTGCAGCACAAACTAGTTTATCCATTAATGAGAGTGGAGGCACTTTATGTACTTTTGAGAATCTCATTCTCTGTTGTGTGGTATGAAGAAGTGGTAAATGCACTAAAGAAAACAAAGATAGAAAATATAGTTGAACAACATCAAATATGCATAGTCAGAAAAGGTTCATGTTGGAGGCACACAATTTTAAACATATTGAGGAACTGATTCTTAGGATAAGTGAAAGAGGTGAAGGATAGCAAATGCATGAGTACATATATACCAAGTGGGAGTTTTATTTTTTTTTTGTAAAAAGGCATTAATTTCTGTATTTTGAACACTGAAAAGCTAGAAGTCTTGAATAAGAATGTTCTTTAAATTTAGATTCAAACTGAGAGATATTAAGGAACAACAAATTGCTAAAGATTGTAAATTATACCCTTGAAGGTTCTGATATTTTTCAGTCATTTTTTTTATCAGTGTTTGGAGGATCCTGGGGGAGAGCCATAGGCAAGTCGCTGCTTTCCTGATGCCATCTTGGCTCCACCCTACTCTGATACTTTTCACATGTGATTAGAACTTCTGTATACCTAGCAATGCTTATTTTTTCCCATAGGAATGTCTATATATTTGTAAATGCAATGAAAATTTTATCATTAGCATTGTCTTATTTATAAGTTGCGGAGCTAGGTGGCACACTGGATTGAGTGGCAGGTCTGGAGTCAGAAAGACTGATCTTCCTGAGTTCAAATCTGACCCCAGACACTTATCAGCTGTGTGATTCTTGGCCAAATTATTTAATCTTCTTTGCCTCAGTTACTTCATCAATAAAATGAACTAGAGAAGAAAATAGCAAACTACTCCAGTATCTTTGCCAAGAAATTTTCTAATGGGGTTATGAAGAGTCAGACATAGCTAAATATGACTGAACCACAACAACACTTATAAGATGCTTAGAAATATAGTTGCTCAAACATAAAAACAACCAGTTACCTTCTGACCATGTCAGTGACATAGAAGAGTAGAATGTATAATAAATGGCATTTACATAATGATTTAAAATTTTCAAAGTACTTTAAATACACATCTCACTTGAACCTCATATGAGCCCTACAAGGTAGATAATACAAAATAGCAATATGCACATTTTTCAAGGGAGAAAACTAAGATTGTTCAATAGTAAATGCCTTCTGCATGCTGACAGGTAACTTTCAATCCAGATTTTCTTGACTCTAAGCTAAGCCTAGAATCACAGAGTTGCAGAGCTGAAAATTCAGAGTTAGATCTTAGAGGCCATCAATGTCCAAATCATACCTGTATATGAAACCCCAAAACACTGAAATATGTGGTCATTCTTTGTTGAAGAGTTCCAGTGAGAGGAACCTACTACCATCTAGCAAAGCCCATGCCACTTTTTAAAGCTCTAACAGCTTATTTATTCATCTATATTTACTTCCTGAATTGTCTGTACAATACTAGAAGGAATATTTGTGGCTTTTATGTTTTTATGTAGTGCCTTATATATTATCCAATGTGTTTTTGCTTGTTATATAGATTTTGAGTGTTGTGTACTTTAATGATCTTGGTGGTGCATAAGACCAGGTTGTTGTAAATTTTCCGTGTTCCCTAAATGTTACTATCAAAACGTGCATGGTCTTATGGCTGCCTTCCTGGTCTGATTTAATAAGCCCTGGACCCTGATTTGGGTCTGGACACCACAACTCCAATGTTGTCCTTGGGTGTTATTCCAGCAGACAATTGCTGACTCCATTCCCTATTACCTAGCTAGAAGTCTTGATAGGTTCAGAGCATTGTATCCCTTCCCTCCCCAACCCTCAGCAACCCTTGCCATGGTCATTTGCCTGTGTCCTAAATCCATGATCCTATTATAGGGACAGAGGAAAGCACTCTACATATCCACCTTTATTCTGCTATTACTACCCTGGTCCCTTGACTATTTAATTCTCAATCTTGGGGTGGAAACATCTCCTACTTTGGTTTTTCCTTCCATTTCCTGATCACTACTTATCCTGCTGTCTTTCTAAATCTTACTCAGAATAGTTTTGGGAGAACTGGATTGTACTGATACTTCCTATTTTACTTTCTTTGCTGTTTTACAGCTCTAATTATGATGAAATATTTCTTACATTGAGCCTAAGGTGGGCTCTTTGCAACCTACACTAATTTCTCCTAGCTCTATAGCCAAACAGAATAAAGTTCAGGCCCTCATTACCTCCTGCCTAAATTAACAAAAGTCTCCTAACAGATTTTCCTGAATTGTCTTGCCATTCAACTCCATCCTTTATACTACTACAAAGGTAATTTTCCTTAAATACAGACCTGACCATGTGACTCTCCAACTCCATTTGCTTTTTATTGCCTCCAAGACAACATATAAACTTCTCTGTTTAGTTTCCAAAGCCTTTCATCATCTGTTCCCAATCTATCTTTTATTGAACATTACCCATCTTCTCACACTGTGATCCAGCCAAAATGGTCTTTTCAGTCTTCTTCACACAGAAAACTCCATTTTTCTCTCTACTTTCACACTGGTCTTCTCCAGTACTTCATTTCTACTTGATAGAGTACCTCTATTCCTTTAAGATACAGTTTAGATACAATAATGAACTCTTTTCTGATAGCTCCAACTTCTACTATCCTTCTCAAACAATTTCTATTATTAACTGTATATTTCTTCCATATATATCATATATATGAGAGACAAAGAATCCATCTATATCCCTATTAAAATATGTTAATTACAAGTAGCTATCATCTCATTCTTTGTTCTTTTTTGTCTTGCACCTAATGCAGAGCCTATTTCCCCATAAAGGGAAATAGTGAAAAAAATGCAAAGAAGAATAGCCTAGATATACCAAATCTAAAACTATATTATAAAGTGGCAAAAATCAAAACAATTTGGTACTGGCTAAGAAATAGAGCGGTGGATTGCTGGAGTAGAATAGGTGCACAAGGCATGGTAAATGACTATAGTAATCCACTGTTGGATAAACCCAAAGACTCCAGTTTCTGGGGTAAAAACATACTATTTGACAAAAAACTGCTGGGAAACTGGAAAATAGTATGGCAGAAACTGTTCATGGACCAACATCTCATTCCCTATACCAAGATGAGGTTAAAATGGGTACATGATTTAGATATAAAGGGTGATATGATAAGCAAATTAGGAGAGCAAGGAATAGTTTATCTGTCAGGTCTACATATAAAGGATGAACTTATGACTAAACAAAAGACAGAGAACATTACAAAATTCAAAATGGATAATTTTGGTTACATTAAATTAAAAAGTTTATGCACAAAGTCAATGCAGCCAAGACCACAAAGGAAGCAGAAAGCCAGGAAACAGTTTTTACTGCCAGCATTTATGATAAAGGCTTCAGTTCTCAAATACATAGAGAAATGGGTCAAATTTATAAGAATACAAGTCATTCTGCAATTGAGAAATTATCAAAGGTTATGAACAGGCAGTTTCAGAGGAGGAAATTAAAGCTATCTATAGTCATATGAAAAAATTGTCTAAATCACTATTGACTAGAGAAATGAAATGGAAACAACTCTGAGGTACCACATCACACCTATCAGATTGATGAACATGACAAAACAGGAAAATGATAAATATTGAAGATGTGGGAAAATTAGAAAACAAATGCAATGTTGGTAGAGTTGTGAACTGATCCAACCATTCTGGAGAGCAATTTAGAACTATGCCCAAAGGGCTGTAAAACTGTGATCCACCTGTGGATCCAACCTTTGATCCACCAATACCACTGCTACGTCTATATCCCAAAGAGATCACAAAAAAGGGAAAAGGACCCAAATGTACAAAAATATTTATAGCAGCTCCTTTCGTTGGCCAAGAATTTGAAATTGAGGGGATGCCCATTAATTGGAGAATGGGTGAACACATTTTGGTATATAAATGTAATGGAATACTACTGTGCTATAAGAAATGATGAGCAGGTGGATTTCAGAAAAAACCTGGGAAGATTTACATGAACTGATGCTAAGTGAAGTGAACAGAACCAGGAGAGCATTGTACATAGTAACAGCAACATTGTGAGGTGGTCAACTATGATAGTTAGCTCTTCCCAAGCAATACAAAGATCCAAGACAGTTCCAAAAGACTCATTATGGGAAATTCTATCCAAATCTGGAGAAAGAACTATAGAGTCTGAATGCAGATCAAAGCATGCTATTTTCACTATTTTTTGGTTCTTTTTCTTTCTCTCAGTTTTTCCCTTTTGTTCCGAGTCTTCTTTCACAACCTGACTAACGTGGAAATATGTTTAACTTGATTGTACATGGATAACCTATATCAGATTTCTGTCTTGGAGAGGGGTGAAAGAACGGAGGGAGGGAGAAAAATTTGGAGCTCAAAATCTTGTGGAGATCCATGTTGGAAACTCTGTTTACATGTAATTAGAAAAAAATACTGAAGTGAAAACAAAGAAAATAAGTTCATATTATACAATTTTGGTCTAGACTTGTGATTTCATCAATATGAAATCACTCAAAGTAGAGAAACTCATTACACTAATGCAAATCAGCAACTCATTTAAAAGTATATAGTCTTAGATATAGACCTAAGGCCACTGAGTGATTCGTAGTTTATAAAGACAGTATGTCTCTGATTCTAAGACAATTGCCATCTACTTTAATACATAGTTTCCTTATAATGTTGAGCCTAAAATTTGGTGATGAATAATTTTCTTTCCTTTTTTTTTAATCTTGGTTAAGAAAACAGAATGGATCTATGATTTCACTGGTATAGGGAACTCCTGGGTGAGAAAATTTCCTACACAAATGCAAGCTGAAACCTTTCTTAGGAAGCTGCAAAGTTAAATAAAGTGCCCAGGGTCAAACAGCAAGTAAGTTTAGAGGAAACCCTAAACCCAGACCTTCTAGACTCCAAGGTCAGCTCTTTTTCTTCTCTCCATTCTGCTTCTAAGCTTCAGTTTTCTTTGGTTATTGTTCTACAATGAGAGAAATTATTGTAAGATTTAATGCCTTTCCCTTGCTTCTCCTTTGGTATTTGAAGCTATTGTAGAGGGAGTGATACTGAAGGACAAAAGGTCCCACATTGCCACCACCACCAATACTGAATACTCAATAGCTATTGAATGAGTAGGCAAAACAGCCTAGTTTAATTTGCAAGTATGCTGAGGGAGACAGAAGGCATCATGTGCTAAGAGAGTCAAATCACTGCCACCATGTTAACAACCACTTTCCTCAGACCCCAGAAAAAAAAAAAAACAACAGTCCTGGACCAAGAATCCTAGAAAAAGCAAATTCTTATCCCATTCCTCCCTACCCTCAATTATCAAGGGGCAAATACTTATGGAGATGTGGCTGCCATTTTAGTCATCACCACCTTCAAATAATAGTTGCCACTAAAGAACAGGTAAGCATAAGAGTCTGAGGGAAAAAAAAAAAAAACTGGACTACTTCCAGTCTAGCACCATCATGATTATGCAAGGAAGCAACTCTTGTGGAGATGCAATCATGCAACTGTCTCTGCAGATGTTGTAACTTCCACCTTCTTAGAAGGAATTGCTGCTAAAGACCTAGAAAAGAAAGATAACAATTGCAAAGTTCTTGGCATCTTCAAATGACTAGACACCAGAAAATAATCTTGCTTTTTTTTTTCATTTGGACAGTGGAGATGAGATTAAAGAAGATACATTTGAGACTTTCTATCTTATAGCTGAACTCTCCCATATGAATTGTCTCTTATTTGTATGCGTCCTCCTTGAGGGCTGGGACTTTCTGGCTTTCTCTTTCTCTTCTACCAGCCAGTAGCTTAATAATTTTTCAATCATTCATACATTGTCTCATTATAACCCCCAACATGTACATATTACAGGAAATACTAAATGTAACTTAAGATCGAGGATCATGAGATAGATAAATATAGTTATACCAGTCATGGGAAACAATGTTGGATAGTGGCAAAAAGACTAGTATTTTGAAGTCTGAGATCTGGGCTTCCCACCTGATTATGCTTATCTATGGTAAGCCATTATCTCTCCAAATGGTATTTAGCCATACTTTCCCTATCCAGTTATACGGAGGGTTAAAAAAATAAAAGCTATTCTAACTCATTTGTCCTGGGAACTGGCAATTTGGCAGTTCAAACAGAAAATTTAAAGATTCTTTGAAAAGTTGAAAGACTTCAAATGGCATTCTCTTTAATAGCAGAATTCGTTGCTGCTTTCACTTGTAAGCAGCATTCTCCTTTTGGTTCCTCCATCTGTTCCAGTCCTTTAGACTTTGATTCAAAGAGAATAAAATAAAATTTTACTTGAAAAAAATGTTTGTGAATTAGATTGCAATACATTATTTCCTTTTCTATCTTGATGTTTCTCAGTAGGATGTGTCATGCCAGTCCAGATTCTCAAGCTCTTGAGAGTTGGCAAACCACAAAGTCTCCTTTCTATATAAAAAGGATTTCTTCCTTAGTTGTTGAGATTTAAACATTTTGAATTGAATTGAAAATTGAAAATAGTCAGCAAGTTAAGGATTGTTTCATTTATAAAATTTTATTTTCTTTGTTCATGATCCATCAACTTCTTTGCTAATTCTGGTTCTCATCTGGATTTGAGTTAAATGAAGTAGCTAGGTAATATAGTTCTTGATAAGTGAGATATCCAGTAAATTTTGGAACTCTGGGAAAATGCACTGAATTGATAGAAGCCCTCTTCTTTGTGTTCAAACTACAGGGGAAAAATTGGTTCTACAAAGCCACATTATAGTTCATATAAACTAAATTAAAGTGACTTTGGATTTGGAAGATCTTTGTCACATTCTTATTCACAAAGTATCCAGTACTGCATTTATTACCTACTCTAAATCATACTTTAATGAATTGTATATTCTTTACATCAGTATAGATTGCAAATTATTCACACCCTATTATCTTTTGTAATTATTGTCCATATTTTCTCAAAGCTCTTCCACAGAGGGTCTACTCATGTAATTGAAGGCTATTATGGCTGAATCAATATATTACATGTGTAATACAAATCACTAATTGAATACCAAAGTTAAAAGTAAGCTGTCTAGAGTGATATTGAAATAATGTATCTATCATTTTTACCTATAATATCAATCTACATGCAAGAATTGGAGGCAATCGGTTAGTTCATTCCTGGCATGGAGGATGACCTCTGTAGGTACAAGAGAACGCTGAATTGAGGAAACAACTCTTAGCAAAGTTTGTCAGAAATATTTTGGTTTGTGAATCAGTCTACATGAATTTATGTTTGGAAAGGTTGATTGAATTTGGAGGGTGGTCTTTAAATACCAGGTTCAGAGTTTATATTATCATAGAGTTCACAGAGAATCCCTGATTTTTTTAATGTACCAGAGGAATGATTTCATTAAAAATATTGATATGGTCTTTCCAAAAACTGAGGAACAGAGGCTATTTTCTTCAAAATTGAACTTTTTAGTAGGAAAAATCTCAAATTCATTCCTCAAATGTATGTGATTGCTATGTAATTGAGTCCCTGTTTGCTGTTGTGACCTTTCACCTTAAAGAAAAGAAACTTTCACATTTACTTTACCCTTTAGTATTTTCCCCTCTTTAATTCAGTCCTTATTGAAATTATGTACTACTTTTTCCTTCTGAGTCATTTACATACTTTGCTAACTATGTATTGAACATAAAATGTGATGGCAGTTATTTTTTTTTCAAATGTACAGTAGAATTATTTCACCACAAGTCTGTGCTTATAGCCAGTTTTCATAGGAAAGAACTTCACAATTTCTGGGAATAATGCTACACACAGTGAGTCTTTTTTCATGCCAAGCTAGGATTAGCACGGGCAAAATAAACTCTGCATAAGACTGAAGCATTGTTAAGTGAGGTCAAGAGAGAAGAAACCTAGAGTTAATCTAAATAAAAGTTAATGATGATTAAAGTTAGTTAAAGGTACCATTTTGTGATTAGGTTATAGTCTTCCTCCAGTCTTGCTTCAAAAGATATTTTTTTTCTTAGGGTTGCGAAATGTATTTATTTCAGGATTTCTAATGATACACTATTTCATTCATTTGCTAAATCCATCACCAATATACCTTATGATCCCAATATGCTTCATACATTTTTGTAAATTGCCAGGGCCAAAAATCTTTTGTTATCTGCTATTAGTACCATAAATTCTACCCATCCAGAGTAAATTCCCAGGGCCAAAAATCATTCATTATCTGGTGTCATTGTCATAAAGTCCCTCCAGGTTTCCCTCATATTTATTATGATAATTTTGCATAAAAAGAGTTATATTCACATTACTTCTTATCAATACATTTCAGATTTGTATATAGGCATTTTAAGTCTTGAATTTTCTTGATGGCTCCTTTTATGATGTTATGTTTTGAAAATTATAGAACACTCTGTTATTCTTCCTATATCATCTATATACCCTTTGTACTCTCAATCATTTCATATTCATCAGATATTAATGATATTTTTCTCTTTTTCTCTCAATTTTCGTTTTAAAATCCTTTTGATCGGATCATCAATTCATCAGCCAAATACAATTCTAATTGGATCGTAATTAGATGTAATCCATTTCTGTCTAAACAGACATCTCTATTATCTTTTTGTTTTGTTTTTCCTTGATAGCATTGTTTTCCAATTACATATAAAGATAGTTTTCTACCTTCATTTTTATAAAATTTTGAGTTCTAAATTTTTCTCCCTCCTAACTTTCCCTCCTCCCTTGCCAAGATGACAAGCAATGTGATATAGGCTATACATATACAATCATGTTAAACATATTTCCACACTAGTCACGTTGTGAAAGAGAAATGAGAACAAAAGGGAAGAACTCTGAGAAAGGAAACAAAAAAACAAAAAATGAAGTGAAAATTATATGTTTCTATCTACATTCAGAATCCATATTTCTTTCTCTGGATGTGTTTAGCATTTTCCATCACAAGTCTTCTGGAATTGTCTTGTTTAATTGTATTGCTGGGAAGAGCTAAGTCTATCATAGTCAATCATCACACATTATTGCTGCATACAATGTTTGCTCACTTTACTCAGCATCAGTTCATATAAATCTTTCCAGGTTTTTCTGAAATCTGCCTGATCATCATTTTTTAGAACATAATAACATTCCATTACATTCATATACCATGTCAGCTATTCCCCAATTGATAGGCATCCCCTCAATTTCTAATTCTTTACCACCAAAAAAAGAGAGATGCTTTAAATATTTTTGTACATCTGGATCCTTTTCCCTTCTATGATCTCCTTGGGATACAGACCTAGTGGTGGTATTGGTGGATCAAAGGGTATGCACAATTTTATAACCCTTTGGGCATGGATCCAAATTGCTTTCCAGAATTCTTGGATCAGTTCACAATTCCACCAACAATTCATTTGTTTTCCAATTTTCCCACATCTTCTCCAACATTTATCATTTTTCTCTTTTGTCATGTAAGCCAATCTGATAGATGTGAGGTGGTACCTCAAATGTCTTTTAATTTGCATTTTTCTAATCAATAGTGATTTAGAATATTTTTATATGACTACAGATAGCTTTAATTTCTTCATTTGAAAATTGCCTCTTCATATTACTTGGGCATTTGTCAATTGGGGAATGACTTGCATTTTTATAAATTTGACTCAGTTCTTTGTATATTTGAGAATGAACCCTTTATTAGAGACACTGGATGTAATTTTTTTTTACCAGTTTACTGCTTTCCTTCTAATATTGGTTGGATTGGTTTTGTTTGCATATAAACTTTTT
>JAQQSZ010008625.1:0-12992 GCA_028646595.1 Phalanger gymnotis
ACAATTTTGCTTAACAACACAGTGTGTGAGGAAGAAAACATACCCATCAAACTGCAGCCTTTTAGGTCATGATGTCACAAGTCATATCCTATTAAATGAAGCCAAAGATAAACACCAGCTATAGGCAGCTGGAAGGAGCCAAAAAGAAAATATACTGTAAATCTTCCTGTGACAGGCCTAAATTGTAAAGAATGACTTTCGATCTTCTTCCAAGGAATAAGCCTTTCTTAACAAAAATTCCAAGCGGTTGGTAAATATGAAGAATGGGTTGACTGGTTAAAAAGGGAACCCTCACCTGCAATGCTGTTTATTACCCCACTTCACACTGGACTGGATTTGAAATATTGAGATGCTAGACATTGAGTGAACAGGATTAAAGTAATATACATGTAAGGTAAAGGAAAATAGAGATTTGAAGAATTAAACATCCAATATTAATTCTGCTTTCACCTCAAGAAGAAGACTGTTTATTAAACCCTGGCCTCAAATTAGATAAATACCTTAGCCCTTCACATTTTCTTCTCTTGATTCCTCGGTTTTGTCCCTGTAAATATAACTAATGAAATTTTATTCTGATTATAAACCTGAGAATCAAGAAAAGCTAGGTTTAAAACCTCCCTCTAGTACTTACTATCTGCATGACCATCAGCAGGTCTCAGCTTCCTCATCTATAAAATGAGGATAATAGCACTTTACCTTCTTCACAGGGTTATTGTGAAGCTCCAATTAGAAGATGTATATAAAGTGCTTTGTAATCACTATAAGAGAAATAAAAATCAAAACAAATCTGAAGTTTCTACCTCACACACAGCAAATTGTCACAAATGAAGAAATATGGGAATAGTTATTGTTGGAAGAGTTGTGGGCAAAGCAGATACACTAATATACATTATTGATGGAGCTGTGACTTGGTCCAATAATTCTAGAAAGCAATTTGGAATTACTCAAAGAAAGTGGCTAAAATGCCCATGCCCTTTGACCCAGCGATTCCACTGCTAGGCATGGACCCAAAGAATATCAAAGAGGTAAAGGTCCAATATACACAAAATATTTAGAGCAGCATCCTTTATCTTAGTAAAGAAATGATTATAGGGGCAGCTAGGTGGTACAATGAGTAGAGCACCAGCCCTGGAGTCGAGAGGACCTGAGCTCAAATCCTACCTCAGAAACTTGACACACTTACTAGCTGTGTGACCTTGGGCAAGTCACTTAACCCAATTGCCCTGCCTTCCCCCTCCAAAGAAAAAGAAATGATTGTTGTGCTTCACCCTCAAAAAAGACCAAAATCACTATGTTGGTGTCAAGGTACAGTATGTCTGACTGTAGCTGATCAGACCAATATGAGCTCAAAGGGCTCTACTACAGTCAGGTATAAATAGTCCACATGAACATCTGGAATGGAAAGTCTCTAAATGTGCACATCTCACATTACCTTTGAGCTACCACAATTCTGCTTTGATAGTAGAGCACGGCACCTTCTTTGATGCAGGCACACCATGCTAAGTGGTCCTGTGCCAGTGTGTCCCATTTTTCACAATCAATTCCAAAGTTCTTCAGAGACACCTTAAGAATGTCATTGTACCATTTCTTCTGATCTCCATATGAGTGCTTGCCTTCTGTGAGTTCTCCATAAAATATTCTTTTAGGCAAACATACTTTTGACATTCAAACAGTGTGGCTAGTCCATTGGAGGAGTGGCACTCTCTGCAGTAGAATTCAAATGCTTGGAAATTCAGCTCAAGAAAAGACCTCAATATCTGATGCCTTATCTTGCCAAGCAATCTTCAGAAACTTCCTAAGACAATTCAAATTGAAGCAATTCAGTTTCCTGGCATGGTGCTGGCATACTACCCAGGTTTCACAGGCATGAAAAAAGATCAGTCATCACAATGGTTCTGTAGACCTTCAGCTTGGTAGGCAGTCTTCTCTCTTCTCTCCCACACTTTCCTTCAGAGGCTCCCAAACACTGAGCTCTATCTGGCAATGTATGCACCAACCTCATAATCTATGTGGACATCCTTGGAAAGTATACCGCCAAGGTAAGTGAACTTATTCATAGCATTCAAAATTTCTCCATTTGCTGTAACAATGGTTCCACTTATGGATGTTGAAGTACTGGCTGGTAGAGGATCTCTGCTCTCTTGGTGTTGAATGTTTGGCCATAATTAACACAAGTGGCAGAGAATCACTTCATATTCTGTTATGTCTCAGCCTCAGAGGCTGCAAAGCAAAGAAACGGAAACATAGTATATGTCTATGATTTAAGAAGATAATGGAAATTACCATCATGTAGGAAATGATGAATAAGCCTACAAAGAGTCATGGGAAGACTTATGGCGACTTATACAAAGTGAAACTAGTAGAATTAGAAAATTAATATACACAATAATATACAAAATTAAAAATCAAAACTTGTTACATACTTAACATGACCAACTCAGCCCCATAGATGAGATATGAGAATACCCCTCCCTCTGTTCTTTTTATAGGTGGAGGACAATGGAGGTAGAACATAGCATACAGTATTGGTTAATGTGTTTGTAGCTTTTGCTGAAACTCTTTTCTTTCTTTTTTATTATTTGTTACAGAGAGGACTCTTTGGGTGGGGAAGAGCAGTGGCATGTTGGGAAATTAAGGTGATGTAAAAGCAAAAGAATAAAAATTTAAAACAAAGTAGAATACCTTATAAACTTAAAAGCACTGTATTTGTCAGTTATATATCAGAACCTAGCACCTCATACATTAATCACAGAGACACTCAAAAGAAAGCTATGATTTCATTGCATTCATTATTAGTCAGTTAGTTATCACTGAACGAAATGAGAACACAGATCTGACGAGATACAAGAATTGACTCTTGTTCTCATCATTTCATTTCTGCCCATCCCAGTAAGTCTTTAGCCTTCATGGAAACTCTGATTCAACTCAATAAATATTTGTTAAATTCCTAGTAAGTGCAAATTCCTAGAGAAACCAGGATGGAATAAGACACAGTCATTTCCTTGAAGGAGTTTACAGTCTTATAGGAGGAATCTGACTGGATGCAAATGGGTCGGATACAATGGGGGATGTTATACAGACAAAAGAGGGATGCAGACACAATGAATGCTCAAAGAAATTTGGAGGAAGTTTTCAATTCAAAATAATTCAACAAACATTAAATGTCCACTGTATTTCAGGCACTACACTAGGTATTATAGATACAAAGGTAAAAAAAAATAACTAATTGCTGTCCTCAAAGGAATTTTCTTTCATTTTACTGGAGAATAACTACAACTGTAAGTATAAATATAACTATACACATGGAAATAACTAAATACAATGTATAGACTGAGTACACTAACACCAGCGCAGTTAGAGAAGAGTCCATAGAAAAGAAACACCTGACTGGCTCCTTAAAGGAAGAGAAGCATTTTAACAGGTGGAATGAAGAGCCAGTGGGTTTTAGGAGCAAGGGAAAGTCTGTATGAACACCTAGAAGCAGAAAAACGTGGGATCAGAATATTTCTAAATGCATAAGATATAACCAGAGTAGAGTAGATGGCCCTGGAGTCATGAAGTCCTGGGTCAAGGGCAAAACTTTTAACTTCTCAGTGTCCTAGGCAACTCTCTAAGGCTATTAGGCTGGTGCTGATCTGCTTTGAAAGAGCATATTTCCTCACTACCAAGTGTTACCTAGCCCAATGAAATGACATTTCTGGTTAAAATATACACACACATGTACATATACATATACATATGCATATGCATATACGCATACACATACTTGTACACATACACACGTACATGTAATCAAAACTGCATTGATCTTATAGTCAGAACCCCAAATAAGAAGTATATGTATGTGTGCATGTATATATGTATGTGTGTGTATTTAAAGTCCTGATCAACCTTGATATCTTACTCCTTTTTAAAATCTTTTCACTGAACCTTTAAAATCTTTCTTATTCAAAATAGGGGATCATTCCTTGTGAGGAAGGACCAGTAGTATTTTAATTTAAGTGCAGAAATCTAGACTGAACCTTCCTCTCTTCTTGGTAGAGGTAGGAGAATATGGGCATGAGAAATTGAATACATTGCCAGATAACATTTTTCTGTTTGTTGGTCTTGCTAAACTGCTTTGTCTCCTTTTTTTAATACTTTATTACAATGAATAACTCATTGGGTTGAGGAGGGAAGGAATGTATTTAGAAATAAAAGTCATGGGATCTTAGATCTCAAGCTGGAAGTGACTTCAGAGGCCAGCTAGTCTAACTTCATTTTATAGATGAAGAAACTGATACTTGCATATGTCAAATGACTAGTCTAAGATTTCAGACTGTACTCTGTCTATACATTGTATTTAATTATCTGTGTATATAAATATACATTTTATAGATACATGTATACATATACATATATACATATACATACATACCAGATAGATATATGTATGTATGTAGTTTTATATCGTTATAGTTCCATGGTAGCTAGGTTGTACAGTAGTAGACAGAGTACAAGGCCAGAGTCAGAAAGCCTCATCTTTCTGTGTTCAAATCTGGCATCAGATACTTACTAGCTGTGTGACCCTAGGCAAGACATTTAACCTGGTTTGTCTCAGTTTTCCCATATGTAAAATGAGGTGGAGAAAGATCTGGCAAACCACTCCAGTATCTCTGGCAAGAAAACTCCAAATGAGGTCACAAAGAGTTGGATGCAACTGAAAAATGAGTGACCAAGAAAAGTTGTAGTTAGTTATAGCTGTTGCCCAGTAAAGTGTACATCAGAAAGAGAATTTGAACCAACATTCTGACTCCAGCTCCAACATCCTTTCCATTGTAAAAATTGAAAAGTATTAACAAAATTAAAACTTAAAAAGATGTGAGCTAAGTATTTACTCGTAGTCTACAAGACTAAGGAGAGAGTAATCCATTGATAACTAAAACTTAATTTTCAAGGGTAAAAATAAAAGACTAGAGCACATTGTTGCTGGCAGATTTTCCCATGCCTGTAATGTTCCTCCTTTGCTCCTTGGAATCCCTAGTTCCCTTCAAGGTTCCACTGCAATGTCACCTCCCACAGCAGGATATTTGTTAGGCCTTTTCTGAAGCCTTGAATTGTTAGTGCCTCTCCCTGCTCCCAAATAATTTTGTGTCTGCATTACTTATTCCCTGTATTTACTTATCTGTGTTCTTGTTATATCTTATTTCTTATGTGATATATTATAGCTGTTATTATATCTCTCCCACCACTAATTATAACATTAAATTCATTGAGAGCAAAAACATTTGTTTTTATCTTTGAATCTCAGCATCTAGCATAGTCCCTGGCACATAAAAGTTAGTGATAAACGCTGACTGAATTGAATTGAATCTTGAAGATGCATTCTGCAGACTTAAGAAAGGGAAAAGAGACGAAGAATCAGAGGAGCAGTTTTGGGAAACTATGTTTGAGAAAAGGTGATGCCTTGCAGCACATCATATAAAACTACCACCTCAACCAGCCAGAAATCCCACAGAAAGCAGCAAGTCTTCCCATAGATGGTGAGCTAAAAGGAGAGGTTTAATATATTCACTCCAGAAGCAGGAGGTTGTCTATTTTAGATCCATATAAGTAAAAAAAATTTAAAAGACAATAACCTAAAGTTGTTGTGACCTGAACCCAATATAAGAAACCCTGTCAGGAGTTAGATATTAAAATTGATTTTCCACCAAAAGACATTAAAGTATTGCTTTCTACCCATGCTTTTCAACAAACTCATCTTCATCAATTAATATTATCGAGCAGCCTCCTAGACATTCTGCTAGCTTAATCATTTTATATAACAGTTGAAGAACCTACCCTGAATTCATGCCCATCTATAGTTTCTTGTTGTGACCGCTTTTCGAATCTAGTCTAAGAAGTTATCATGGAAGTGAGTTTCTCTGTATTAGGATACAGTAGCCCAAAAATAAATGAATAAAAAGATCTCTATCTATTTAATATAGCCTGTTATCAACAGAATACAGTGATTATCAAGAAGGGGAAAAATACAGACTCATACATACACATGCACGCATGCGCGCACACACACACACACACACACACACACACATATACACACCCTCAGAAGGAATACTATACCAAGTGGCTGTAGAAGTCTTTTGAAAGCACAAACTGAGCACTGCCCTGTTTTGCTCACTGTATTTCCTACATTTTAGACTCAGCGTTAGAAATTCATCAAATAACGCCAATGACTCTCACAGATCATCACACCAAAGCTTCTGTAGGGTCCATCTGGGTGAGGTAGGAACAAGAAAGGATATTGAGCTTGGCCTGCTCATACTAGCAGTCATACTTCATAAAAGCCCACAGCACACAGCTGAAAAATGAAATAAAAATGATTAAGGAATCTGTGACCTGGTAAAGCCTAGTAATACTCCTCTGTCAAGTAATGGCAAGGCCAATGCAAACAATGTTATTCTCACTATGTTAGACCGTCCTGCTTCCAGGTCAATTCATTTGTCTAAGGAAAGGTACTCATGTGAACACTATTCCTTCCCCAATCTAAATGCTATTTCTCACAGGGGAAAGACCACACCAATAAACTCAGTTCTTAGTTTCTTGAAAGAAAGCCAAACATTGTATTCCTAGCAGGGATTTTTTTTTCCCTTCCTGGATACAGCAGCAATGGTGGAGTTCTTTCTGTCCCCTGTCCTTCTCTAACTCTGGATTATTCTGAGAAACAAATTCACGTAAATTAAATAGCCCTTCCCAGTTACACATAGAAGATTCTGAATAGATGTTTGTGGAACTGAACTGAATCTGTGATTTAGAGCTAGTCATATCATGTGCTCATTAGATTCAGAAATGGAAGAGACTTTGTGGATCATCTAATTTAACACCCTCATTCTAAAGAAGAGGAAACTTGCCCAGTGAAGCACAGCAGCTAAACAATTCACACCCAAGTCCTTTTAACTGTCATTCTACCATGCTTTCTACATTTATTTCCTCTCTCTGATCCTTGGGTTTCTTAGCTGTGCCTTGAATGTAGTCTACTACCTGCCTTACAGTGTCATTGTGACTTAAGTGCTTTGTAAACCAAAAAGTGCTATCTGCAAATAACCCAAATAAATGGTTTCTTATTTAAATTAATTTAGAGACATACTACCAGGGAATTAGTCAGTCAACAGACACTTATTGTGTACCTTCTATCTGTCTAGTCCTGTACTAAAATACTCTTAAGAATACAATAAAAGGGAGTACTATGGATTTCAGTCTAGTTGAGGAGACAAGACAGAAAATGGCTAGAAAATGATTCAAGACTACATTACAGGATATAGATAATAGGAACCATAGTCACATAACTAGAAGGTAACTGAGAGATCAGCTAACCCAACCTGTACTTAAACAAGAATCCCCGTACCAACATTGCTGATTAGCAATCATTAAGCTTCCAACTTGAAGACTTCAACTCATGGGCAATGCTCAACCCTCCTGAGGCAGCTAGTTTACTTTTGAAAAACTCTCATTATTAGGAAATTTTCCCTATATCAAGTCAAAATTTTTTCTCTATACAAATTCTATCTAGTAATCCTAGTTCTTCCTAATGAGGCTAAGAAGAATGCATCTTCTTTCTTTCCATATGAAATCCCTTTAAATATATAAAAACAATTATCTTTTCTTCTTATAAGTTTTTATTTCTCCATGCTAGTTCCATCATTCCTTCAATCATTTCTCATACTGTATTATCTATATTTATCTCATTGTCATTTTGATTCACTTCAACAAATATGTAACTGGCTATTATGTGTAAGGCACTATGCTAGGCACTGAGATACAAAGATAACATTGAAAACAATCTATTCTTTTGGGGAGCTTACATTCCACAATAATCATTACTAGGAGTTTGAATATCTATGGAAAATAAATTGGAAGAGAAGTCTTAGATATAGCCATGCTCGTGTGTATTTAAGGTACATCAGAGATCTATGAGGCAATGGGAGCTGAGGTTGAAGAACTGGGAGTCAGACTAGCTGCCCTAAAAGGTCCCTCCGAAATTAAAATCTATGATAAATTGTAGTCCAGTTTGACTGGAGCATAGAGTTTGTAGAGGAAAGTAATATGAAATGGGGTTGGATAGGTCAGGTAGGATCAGATTGTGGAGGACCTTCTATGTCAGATGGAAGAATCTCAACTGTATTCAGTGGGTAATAAAGAGGAATGAAATATGTTTGGGCAAAGGAGTGCTGTTTATGCATAAGGAAAATTATTCTGGAAGTGGTACCTCAAACGTCTCATCGCAGCATAGAAGTGACTGGTTTCTTAAGGGCTGTGTGATGAGAAAGCAAGTCTTAGCAGATCTACCATGCTTAAAAGGTTTTGAGTACAATTCTGGCTTCAGACTGATTCTGTTCTCCAACGACTATCCTATCCAACTAGCAGATGCTCATTAATAGCAGGCTAGCCACTTCTTCATTGATTCTTTAGCCTTGGCAATTCATGAAACAAAGAAAACTGCAAAATAACTCCTTTCTACTTCTGCAGTAACAATTGCAGAGTAATGGAAAAGGGGACAGAAGGTGCTAAGAAGCATGTTTGTTCTTTTAGACTGTCTACAAATGTAATCAAAAATGGTAGTGTGTTGGTGAGGAGCTTGTCTAGTGGCTGAGAAGACACATTACTAGAGAAATCGAGTCACGTCAATCTTGACATTCTTACTCTAAATTAAATCAAAAGACAAAAGGAAGAATGGCTTATAGCTTCTCCTTCAAGAGGTGAATGGAGGATTTGATGGGGTTGATCATATTATGCACCCAAGGGCTACAAGAAACATTTTATTTGACATTTGTCAGCCTCCTATTGTTATGATCAATGTAAGATGTATACACCCTTTTGAAATATGCGTGTCTGTGTTGGTTATCTGAATGGGAGTTTTGGGTGGCAAGACTAGATATCTATGGAATCTTGCCCACCCCTGTTCAAAGAAGATTGTAATTTTTGCTTTAAGATGAACAGGAACAAAGACCTGGCAGGGCATTCTCATATCCAGACTCTAAGACGATTATTGGACTAGAATGATAGCTTTCACTCCAAATGTTTCTAATGGAGGGGTAATTATTTGTAAGGATTTAAAACAATGACTACTTTCCTGCTTATACTTCAAAAGGACAAACAGCATTAAGATTAAACTTACCAGAATGGCTCTTTTCCCACCAAAAACTAGTTATACAAAAAACTCATCACAAAGCATATAACAAGAAAACTCATCTAGGCAAAACAGCAAAAAGAAGTTGGAGAAGTGGTACAAATTAGAATGTACCCCAAAATAAACAAATGTGAATAATATTTGCTGAGAATTAGACAAGATCTTGGTTCAAATCAAGAGGGAGGCCCCATTCTTACTCAAGGGAATTCCAAAGTCCTTTGGAAAGAAATTTGGAAATCAAGGATATTTATTTCGAGGAGCTTCTCCAAAATGTTAGCAATTTCCAAAGTCTTTGACATCCTCTTCCCTGTAGTTTGTCAAAAGTAGTTTGAACCACATAACTCTTCCATGCAGCTCTGGTACCAGCTTTGCCCCACACAGAACATTGTGTCAGCATTCTCTTCACCTATTAGGAGTCATGCCAGCAGCATACAACATGGCCCTAACTAAGCTGAAATCCCAAGTTACATGATCATTTACAAAAGACTGCCATAAAAATAATTGCAGCCTATACACCAAGAGCTGTTGCAAAAGATAGAGAGGTAGAGAGATTCTACAATGAACTTGATAAGACTATACAAATGAAATCAAGATAATACCATCTACCAGTACTTCTGCTGGTGCAGTGGATAAAATGCCAAGATTGGAGTCAGGAAGACTCATCTTCATGAGTTCAAAGCTGGCTTTATAAACTTACTAGCTGTGTGACCTTACACAAGACACAACCTTTTTTTGCTTCAGTTTCTTCATCTTAAAAGGAGCTAGAGAAGGAAACAGCAAACCACTTCAGTATCTTGGCCAAGAAAACCCAAAATGAGATTACACAGAATCAGACATGACTGAAAATGACTAAACAACAACAAAATATATAATAATTATAATTGAAAGAGGAACATTGAAAAAGATAGAGGGAAAATGTAAAACATAGTCCAGTGGTAAGAGAAGTGAAAGGCCAAATATTTTTAGACTAAATAGGAGCATCAAGTGTACACAGCATGAATATTTTCTTTGAGAAAAGAGTCAGGATAAGCTAGAAGTTGTGAACACCGAATAACATTATTGGGGTAAAAAGAAATTACATTTCAATGAACAGGAAAGAACTGTATACTGATTTAGAAGTCTTTTCTGAATCAGTTGCATGCGTATAGTCAGACCATCAACTCATTAAGGCAAAGGCCAAAATAAGTCTAAACTTAAAGTAAGAATAAAACTGACATGACAGATGTACAATTAGAACAATTCCATTTTGACCTATTTAAATGAGATATTTATGTGAAAAAAGATCATGGGTAAAGACAGATATTCTGGTTATCACCTTTTCCAAAGGCAGTTTAATTGATGCAACTCAAGAGGGGAACAAAAGAGTCTAGAAATTACCCCAGAACAATAAAAATAGCTAACATTTATTTATTGCTTTAAGGTTGGTAAAGAATTTTACATATGTTATCTTATTTGTTTCTTAAAGCAATGCTCTGAGGTATGAGCTATTTCTGTCTCTATTTTACAGAGGAAACTGACTGTCAATTTCCTCAAGCAACTTACCTAGGATTAAATAGCTATTAATTATCAGAGGTAAGATTTGAACCAAGGTATTATTAACTCCAACAATGTTCTTTTCACTATACCTAGATATTTTATTAAAAGATTTTACTTTCTTGCCAAAAGGCTGAAATAGATGTGAATAGCAATAATTTTAAATGCAAAATTGGTTGTAAAATATTACAGAGGAGGCAGGTGGGAACTTAGGAGTATTATTACCTTATCTATCAGTAAGATGCAATGGAAAATAGATTTACATGAAACTTAGTGAGAAGGCAGCAAACATATTTTAAAAGGTAAGAAAGATCTGTAAATATTACATAACTCTTTTCACCATAAATGACAACTGAGATACCACATATGGGCTCACATCACAGTCTCTGCTTTGCTGCATGAGGAGGAGGAAATGGCACTGAAGTAAATGGAGATAGGGAAAACATTGGGTCTAGACCAAGACAAAGAGAACATCCTTGATAGAAACAATAAAGCTTTCAGGAAACAGCCAGATATTCTCCAATTATTTATAACAGGAGGAGATATCAAAGACTTGGAAAAAGTTTTGGTTGATATTATTATAAAAATGAAACCTGCTAATAAGATATGAATAATTACTAAACTACAAGCTTTTCTTTTCCATATCTACATAATTTTCTGAAATATAATCTTACAGTTATACAATTGAATGAAATGTGTAGGCAAGGATCAGTGGGCTACAATGAGAATTACTAATGGGTAGAAGTACTGCAAAGAAATCTGTGAGAGAGATATATGACCAAAAAAGAAAGGCCAGTAACTAATAATTAAAAGCAGATTTTGTTTTACTTGATCCAATTCGTGTTTTAAAAAATATGTCCAACTCTTATCACATCATCATGATTCCTATCGACATTTTTGTTCTCAGTAAATAAATATGTAATGATAAAAACATGATAGGTAATAAAATGAACATCAATCTATACCTCTATCTATCTATATCTTTGTCTCTTCATCTATATCTATAGGTACATGTGTCTATATACACATACACATATGCGTATATGTACACACAGGTACACATACATGTGTGGACATGTGGATAGATAGAGCATTAGATCGATCAAGGGACTGTCCGTGTTCTCTAGTGATAGCCATACACCTAAAACTTAATGTTTTAGATCTAGAGTAAGTTCCCTAGCACATTGGGTATAGCCTTGTAGATGACTGATAGGAAGCCATGAACAGTCATAGATAATTGAAGTCAGAGATAGATTTGACCTGCATTATTATAGAAGTCAGAGAAGACATGGATTCAAGTATTTATCCTCTTACATACTAATCACAAGATCTTAGTTAAGTCAACTCGGCTTTTGGATGCCTGCTTCCTCACCTGTAAAATGGGAGTGATTGTTGCATTATTCATTTCACAGTGTTGATATGGGACTGAAATGAAATAAAGTACAGTACAGTGCCTCACAATTTAGTCACACTTTATAGTTCACTAAAGGGAATAAGATCACCACATTGGAAAGATCACAGGTCCTAAGAATAAAAGAAGTAAAAAGGATTGTGGGGGAGGTAGTGTAGAAGAGGAAAGACTTGATAAGATGAATCATTAGGCATTTCTCCCACCACCACATCTAGTTCTGGTTTGGTCTTTGGAGTCTAGAAGATTGAACTAAATCCCTCTTCCATGTGACAGTTCTACTAAATATCCCCAGTTCTTTCTACTCTCTTCCTAGAGAATTCATATAGGCATCATATTTAGCACACGTAGCAGAAACCGACTTACCAAGGTACATGAAAGAACATTTAAAGTCCAGGGAAGCAACCAGGTATATTTGAAAATATGTACATATATATATATATATATATATATACACATATATATGTATATGTGAGTGTGTATGTATGTATATATGTGTGCGTATATATGTATATGTATATATATATGTATATACACAGAGAGAGAGAGAGTGGGCACAGGGTGAGTTGAAGATGAAGGGAAGATATCTAAAAGAAAGAAAATCAAATTAGGGGACGAGAGAGGAATATATTGAGGGAGGGAGATAGGGAGAGATAGAATGGGGTAAACTATCTCCCATAAAAGTGGCAAGAAAAGGCAGTTATGTAGGAGGAGAGGAGAGGCAGGTGAGGGGGAATGGGTGAATCTTGCTCTCACATCAGATTTGACCTGAGGAGGGAATACCATACATACTCAACTGGGTATCTTACCCCACAGGAAAGAAGGAGGAAGAAGATAAAAAAAGGGGGGATGATAGAAGGGAGGGCAGATGGGGGTGGAGGGAAT
>JAQQSZ010008626.1:0-12992 GCA_028646595.1 Phalanger gymnotis
CAGAATATATACCATCTTGGAGTGGGGGGGGAGGGTAGAAATGGGGAGAAAATTTGTAATTCAAACTCTTGTGAAAATCAATGCTGAAAACTAAATATATTAAATAAAAAAAAAAGAATTGACTGACTTGATCTCTTTGCTATCTAAGGGACTCTCAAAAGTCTTCCTCAGCACCACAATTTGAAAGCATCAATTCTGAGACACTCAGCTTTCCTTACAATCCAATTCTCACAGACATACAGTGCTACTGGAAAAAGCATAGCTCTGACTATATGGACCTTTGTTAGCAAGGTGCTATCTCTTCTTTTTAGTATGCCATCCAGAGCTGCCATAGCTTTTCTTCCAAAGACACATCTTAATTTCATGGCTGCAGTTACTGTCTGCAGTGATCCTTGAGCCCAAGAATATAAAATCTGATACTATTTCTACCTCTTCTCCCTCTATTTGCCAGGAAGTGATGGGATCAGTTGTTAAGATCTTAGTTTTTTTTGATGTTAAGTTTCAAGCCAGAGGTTGTCCTTCACCTTGCCAAAGTCAACCTCTTCATAGACCTTTGATCCTTTTACTTCTTGTCCTGTCTAGCAGATTTACCAAACTATCACTCCTAATTTGTAATCTTAGATCTCTCCCTATCCTATCTACTGGCTCTTTCCCTGCCTGCCTACAGATGTGTCCATGTGTCTCCCATGTTCAAGTAACTCTCACTAAATTCCACTGTCACCTCTAATTTTCTCTCCTCTTCTCACCTATCTCCTTGTGATAGTCTTTTATACTAGGAGACTGAAATTCCTCTTCTTGTACTCTTCTAAAACCTCTGCAATCTGGCTTCTAACTTCATCGTCCAACTGAAAATGCTTCCTCTGAAGTTACCAGTGATCTTCTAATTACCAAATATAATGGCTACTCCTCAATCTTCATGCCTTTGGACCATTCTGTAGCATCTGATACAGTGGTCTACCTACTCCTAGAAAAATCTCTTTTCTAGTCTTTTTTTTTTTTTTGACATCCAAGTCTCCCATTCTCTTCTGACCCTTTTTAACCATTCCTTTTGATCTCCTCTGTTGGATATTCATCCATGTCATTTTCAAGGCTCTGTCCTGGGCCCTCTTCTTTTTCTTCCTTTATACTCTCTTTTGGTGATCTTATCAATTCTCCTATGTTCGATTATTATCTTTATGCAAAGGATTTCCAGGTACATATATCTGATCCTAGTCTCTTTCCTAAGTTCCAGTCTTATATCATTATATTGGTAATTAAGGTGGGACTTTTTATTGTTTTCTCTTTTAGAATGCTAAAGTAAACAAGTGCCTTTGATTTAAGTCTGGCTAGGTGCTAAGGCCCAGGCCCACATCCTTTTGCTGATTAGGTTGAAGCCTTCCAGGCCAGCTCTAAGAAGGGTATATAAACTCAAATGTTAGCATTTTGTTTGGGGCTATCAGTCACTGGAAGAGTGTTGTGTGACTTGACCAGACTCTGGGTAGCCGTTGTGAAGGAGCCACCTGGCTTGAAAACCCAGATGTTGGTCCTTCCCTGGTAACTGTACTGAGATGTTGGACAGAAAGCTAGAAGCCTGTCTACTGGTTTGTGTTATTTGATCTGTTGATGTTTTCTGTTTGTAATATCTTACTTTCCAGTTTTTTTTTTTGTTTATTTTGTTTTACCTATTGTTCCTCCCACTACAAGCATTCCATGGCTCAACAATACTGGCCTATGTGCTACTACTCATATACTCTGTTTCATATCCCATCTCTGTGCCTTTTCACTGGCTTTCCCTAATGCCTTCTTCCACCTCTAAAAAGCTCTGCCTTCAAGGTTCATCTAAAATACTACCTTCTGCAAGGAAGCTTTTCTGCAGCACCCCTAGCTTTAAGTGCCTTCCTTCCAAATTTGTTTTCCATATATGTTGTATGTATCCACCTATATACACATTACCTCTCCCAATAGAATATAAGCTATTTGAGTAGGACTGTTTTTATTTTTTCTTTCTATCTCCAGTACTTAGCACATATCTCTTATTATTGATTTTGAGCAATTTTTAAATGGTTTTTCAAAGTTTGTAATTCTTCTTTTGAGAACTGTTTGTTCATATGACTTACTGCTTATTCATTGGCTTTTGGGATTATATATATTGTTAGTTCTTTATATAGCTTAGATAACAGATACTTTGGAATAAAGACTTTGTCCCAATAAATTTTTCTTCCCTATCTCAATTGCACTGATTTTACGCATCTATTTTATCTTTTGTGAACACCTCTTTCTATTCTTTGGCTAACAATTCCCCTAGCCATAGACAGGTATCTGATCTGTCATCTAGATTTTCATGATGTGACTTTTAATATTTAGGTCAAATATCTGCTTTGTATTTAGAATGCTATATGAAAAGTATTTATTAAACACTTACTATTTACCAAACACCATGCTGAGTATTGAAGATACAAATAAAAGTGCAAGCAGACAGTCCCTGCACTTGAGGAGCTTATGTTTTAATAGGGGGAGACATACGTGGTATAAAGTCTAAAACTAATTTCTGCCAAACAACTTTGCAGCTTACCCAACAGCATTTGTCAAAAATGGGGTTCCTTCCCAAAAAAATGTTACTCCCAAGTTATCAAACACCAGGTCATTGAATTCAATTGTTCCTAATTCCTCCTTTTTCAGTCTGTTCTACTGATCTTTACTTGTTTAGAACATAAACGCTTTAAAAATATATAAGGTCTGGAAATGTTATTCTCCATTCATTTCTACTTTATTTGATTAACTCCCTAAAGACTCTAGATCTCATTATTCTTCCAAATTAATTTTATTTTTTTGGCTAGTTCTATATGGTATTCCTTTGGCAGTTTGATAGGAATAGTACTAAATCTATTCATTAATTTGGACAGTACGATTAGATGGATTAAGGAATGACCAATGCAAAATGATGGGGTTCTGACTTCTGCCTAGTATTTTGCCCAGCTACAGAGAGGAGGAGGTTGAGTCTTTCTGACTTCTGCCCAGCCTTTTGCCCAGCAACAGCTGATAGCCCAGCAATAGGGGGTGGGGGGAAGAACAAGTCTTTCTTTTAACAGCTTACTAAGCAATGGCCTTCTGGTTTCACATATATAATGATTAGATCTTGTGCAATTAGCTTTTATAATTCCTAGAATCATTTTTCTTGCCCAAAGCCCCATTCTTGAAACTGTTTTTCTTGCTAAAAGACCCTAGCCCCCAACCATGTGTAAAACCCACATCTGTGCTCATACCTCCAACACTGCCCCCCATCAGGAAACTGTGAAAGAATCTGCATGATCTATACCATCAGCTCATGGCAAACTGCCCGGAATTTATGCATAAATATGCCTCTTTTAGTTCTATACGCTGCTGGTCCTTTAAGGACTAAGCCCGCACTATTGTGTGTAATAAATCTTGCTCTGACAAAGAGACAAACTTGTTCTCCAAAATTCTTTTCCAAGCAACCCCAAATCCAATCAACATACCATTGCTCCTCATCACAAAAGAATAACCATTAATGATTTCATTTCAAGTTTGAAAGAGGTCTCTGTCTGCACTATGTACCTCACAGAGCTCTTTCGAAAAAAGCACGTTGTAAGCTATAATCAGTTATATTATCTAATATTTACACAAATGAAAGTTTAAAAGGTTCAAACAACTTAGGGCATACCTTTTCAGAAATACAACATATCTGCAACAATGGACAACCCCTAATTATCTGCAACAAAAATTACTTTTAGAAGAAATAGTTCACAGCTACAAACCTGCTTGTTCAATTGTCCACATTTTGCTACTATCAAAACCAATTCTGTCCTCCACAAGCACATATAAATAATTAGGAGCTCACTCCTCTAGAGTATCTTAACATTAATATAATCTAGCACCCGAATTCAAGAGGAACAAGTACCATTTTGAAGAGTCTGGGCTCTGGATTCCTTTCCCAGGTTCACATGGAAGCCTCCTCCTACTGATGGAATTTTCCCCGCACCTATAAACATAGAAATTAGAAGAAATTACTGAAGATATAAGATATTCTGTAATTCTAGTGCTATGATTTTTCCATTATATATGGCCCAATATTCTCTTAAACCACAAAAAAAAGATTGTTGTTCAGTCATTTTAGTCATGTCCAACTTTTTGTGACCCCATTTGGAGTTTTCTTGGCAAAGATATTAGAATAGTTTACCATTTCCTTCTCCAACTCATTTTACAGATGAGGAAACTGAGGCAAACAGGATTAAGTGACTTGCCCTGGGTCATACAACTAGTATCTGAAGCCAAATTTGAACTCCTGTCTCCAGGCCCAACACTATACCACTTAGCTGCCTGTAAAGGTAAAAAGGTAGTTTCTAAAGTCATCTACAGAATAATCCAGATTAAACCAGGTACTATTAAGCCCAGTTAACTAGAGGATGAGTTTTTCCATTCTCAAAAGGAGCCCACTTGGGAAAAGTTGCTAGGGAATGACTTTCAATATGGTCATTCAGAGTTAGAGGTAGAGGCTTAACTTGAACCTAGGCCTTCTAATTCCTAGTCCAATGTTTTTTCTATATCATGTCATCTGGTACCATCTGGTTATCACACACACACACACACACACACACACACACACACACACACACAAAGAATAACCATGGAATGGGTAAGAAAAACAAATGCTTCTAAAAGACTGTTTTTAAAAAATCATACTTAATGCTAACTCCATCCCTTACCCTCCACTCCTCAAATACTTTGATGGCATTTGTAGTTATACACAAAATAAAATGCAAACTCTCTAGCCTCTAACTGAAGGTCTACAATAAAGTTGCTAATCTTTTCAGCTTTATCTCTCACACTGTGTTCCTCAATAAAATTCCTCTAATCTAATCAAACTGGTCTTCTATATAGTTCCTAGAATTATAAATGCATTTACAGGATAACAGGATTTGACTTAGAAAATAGAACTTTATGTATCAACCACTTCAGGTGTCAAAGGCACCTATGCCAGGTGTTTAGGCAAATCAACTGTAAAACACAATGCTCTAAAATTAAATAAAATGTAATAGGGAAATGTTTAACAAAATAAAATATAACAAAACATAGATAATGTTAATTTGTGGTTTTCTAAGTCAATATGTAGCCCACAGGGATCTGTTTCTATTTGACTTTGACACCATCGATCTAGGCCATAGCCCACATTTTTACAAATGAGGAAACTAATATGCAAAGATGTTAAATGATTTACCTATGTCACATAAATGGTAAGTAGAAGGTAGAGTATTTAAATGTAGCATGCTGTTCAGTCATTTTCCATTGTGTCTGACTCTATGATCTCTTTTGTGGTTTTCTTGGCAAAGATACTGGAGTAGTTTGCCATTTCCTTTTACAGCTCATTTTACAAGATCAAGAAACTGAGGCAAACAGAGTTAAGTGGCTTATCCAGGGTCGTACAGCTAATAAGTGTCTGAGGCCAGATTTGAATTCAAGAAGAAGAGTTTTCTTGACTTCAGGCCCAGTACTCTGTCCACTGTGCCACCTAGCTGCCTCTAAAACATCATATGTAACGTTCCTGGGTTCATATCCTTCATTGTTGTTGTTCAGTCATTTCAGTCATGTTTGACTCCTCATGAGTTTGGGGTTTTCTTGGCAAAGGTACTTCAATGGTTTGCTATTTCCTTCTACTCAGAGTATCTGTCTCCAAATCCAACATTTCCACTCCATTACACAATATCACTCCCTCTATCTAAAATTCCTTCCCATTTTCCTTCTATCTACAAAGATGGGTGAAAACAGGAAGAATACAACCACAGTCCCCTGAAAGAATCCCCATATAGAAAACTCCCAGAAATTTCAGAGACAAAATACAAAAATTCCAGGCCAAAGAAGAAATAACTACAAGGCAGAAAGAAAGAATGCAATTACAGGACAACAAGACTTGGCAGCAAGTACTCTAAAGGAGACAATATCTTGCAATATGATATTCTAAAAGGCAAAAGATAAAGGCTAAAATCAATGATAACTAATCCAGCAAGATGCAGTACAATCTAATGGAAAATTAATGGAAAGTCAAATGGGGGAAAAAAATAGAGCGTTAATGATAATTAATGTTAATAAAGGACATTTAGACATTCCTGATAAAAAGATCAGAGCTGAGTAGAAACTTTAACAGGATTATGATAGCTTTAGAGCTGGAAGAGATCCTCAGAGACCATATAATGCAACCCCCTCTTTTCAGAGACAAGAGAAAAGGTTTGGTGATATCCCTAAAGTCTAATGGGTAGAAGTAAAAGAGTGAGAATTTGAACATGGATCTATGGGTCGTTTAACTTCAAATCTAGAATACTTTCCACTAAAAGACAAATACAGGAGTCAAAAGAAACTAAGAAAGGTAAACACATTTGAGCAATTGGAAAAGATGAAATAATAAAGTATTTATAGTCTAATACAAGGAGACGATTTAAGTGTTGCATCAGAATCTGAATGTCTTCAAGGGTCATAGAAAGTGTTATGTAAGACAAATATAGAGGTGATGCCAACACTAGGCACATATCCCTTAGAGAGCAAAGACAGAGGGAAAGACCCATAGGTACAAAAGTATTTTTAACAGCACTTTTGTTGTAGCAAAAAAAAAACAAAAAAAAAAACAAAACTAGAACCAAAGAGATGCCCATTAATAGAAGAGAAGCTGAATAAATTATGATTATATGAATATAATGGAATCTTATTGATACATATGAAATGATAAAAATGAAAAATTGAGAGAAACCCGGGAACACTTGAATAAGCTGATGCAAAAGTGAGCATAAGCAGGGAACTATTCACACAATGACTTTGACATTATAAAAGAAGAAAAAAGAGGGCCACTCCCTTCTTTCTTGTACAGGGCACTGAAATCCTTCAGAAGACAGATTTCTATTTTGCTATGATTTGGATAAACAGGTCTTCTTCATTGTGGAACTGATATCTGATATTCATAGAACAAAAACTATGGAAACAGCTGATCTAGTCCAGCCCTCTAATTTTATCAATGAAGAGACTGAGCCCCAGGAAATGTTGACTGACTTGCCCTATATCACACAACTATACTACTATACTATACTAAGGAATAACTTCCTCAGCAAGAGATGGCAGCTGTGCAGAGGCAGCAGGATAGCTTGTTGACCTGAGGAGGGGATTTTCATTAAGAGTTCCTACCTGAAGGATCAATATATGGCCCTAATGCTAGAGGAGCAACAAAGGCCTGAGCCACAATGCAGAAGAGCAGAATTTGGACTTTGCCCTCCTCTACTACTACTATACTACCACCACCACCACCACTACTACTATGACTACTAGTAGCTAGGAATCTTAAATAATTCTGATAAATGGAGGGGAAGACACAGCCAAGGGAGCCAGGAAAACCTGGTTTCAAGTCCTGCCTTTGACCTATTGACTGTGTGACCCCCCCCTCCTCCCACTCCCCTGGAGTTTACATTCTATTGTGAGTAGAGAGCAACATGTACTTGTACATAGAGGCATAAATACAATGTATCTGAGACTTTAGACAATGTCTGTGTTCCTCTTCGAAACACTGAGGTTGAATGCCTTTTTAAAAAACCTTTATTATTTGTTTTTTAACATTCTTTTCTTTTTAGATTTTGAGTTCCAAATTCACTCCCTTCTCACATCTATTGAAAAGGCAAACAATATACCATTTATACGTGTGAAATCATGTAAAACATTTCCATGTTAGTCATATTTTTCAAAAAAGCAAGAAAAATCAAGTGAGAAAATGATACTTCAAAAACAAGAATTAAAAAAAAAGCTTTACAAGTCTTAAGAACTCTGATCCAGGCAATGACTGATCATCATTCCAGAAGATTTATGGTGAAGCACGACTCCCAGCTCTTGGCGTAACAATAATGGACTGTAAGTGCAGAATGAGACAAACATTTTCACACATGACCAATATAACAAAAATTTCTTAGAGGAAGGAAGAGAAGGACTGGAGTTTGGGTGGGAGTAGATAAGGAGAGAGAACTAGAGAAAGGCATCCAAGACGCCAAGCATAGCTGAACTTCGATTCAGGCACTGAAAGATTTAGCAGACCAGATTGGTAAACTACTGTCTATGATTAAGAGGGCATGGGTAATGGGAGAGGTACTACCAGATGAGAAGAGCAGTCAGATATCCAGCAGTCAAAACAGGTAGATGAGATGAGCAGTGTCATGAAATCCTAGAGAGAAGAAAGTATCAAGAAGAGGATGATTGGCAGTTTCAAAGGTTGCAAAGAAGTTAAAAAAAGATAAGGATTAAGAAAAGACCATTGGATTTGGCAATCAAGAGATCATTTGTAACTCTGGAGAGAGCAGTTTCAGTTGAGTAAGATCAGAAACCAGACTGCAGAGAGCTAGAAAACAGGAAAGGAAGTAAAGGCACAGCTTCTCAAGGCATTTAGCCACAAAGGGGAAAATGATCACAAGCAGGGAAAAACATATCAAAGTATGTTTTTTTAAAGATAGGGGGAGACATGTATGTCTTTGTATCAGTAAAAGATGTAGCCAGTTGATAGCAATTAAAATTTACTATGAGTAAGGAAGATGAGAAAATCTGCAGAAAACAGGAGAGAATGAGCTTACTTGTACATGTTTGCCTTGGCAAGAAGGGCCATTTCTTCATATGAAACACAAGTGAAGGAGGAGATAGAGGCAGAAAGCATCTGAATGAAGACCAGTGTAGTAAAGGGTACTCTCAGAGAATGGCCTCAATTTTTTCAATGAAATATGAGGAAAGGTTCTTAGGTGAGAGGGTATTGGGAGGGGGAGCTACAAGAGGTTTGAAAAGGGATGGAGAAGTTCAGAAAAGTCACTGTGCTTAAGGGGGATACTGATAGCACTTTAGAGAGATGTAAACTTATTACCTTGTCCCAACAAGACTCCTGATGAGATTATTTAGCATAAACTTGCAATGGATCCAGTCAGCACGGTTCTGTGATTTTCTCCAGTTTTTTATGCAGTAGTATATGGATAGGAGCAAAGGGACTGGATAAATAATCCAATATAGTATTTGGAAAAGAAAGATCTTCTACCAGATGAAGAAGCAAGGGACTCCAGAGAAGAAGAAAGAGTAATGTTGAACTGTTTCACTAAAGGAGTCAAGAAGGGGAAGTGAAGAGAGAGTCCTAGGGGTGATGACCTTGGAAAGAACAGAGGGCATGATGAGGATAAAGAACAGGGTTTGGAGTTGCAAGGTAGAGAGAGCAGTGGAATGACACAACAGATTATGATCAGATAAAGGAATTTCAGAGGTCATAAACATGGATGTGGAACACATGGGTATTGGAGCAATCAGTCAAATTATTATTCTGTGTATAAATCAGTTAATTCCACCAACATTTACACCAAGTATCTGCTACTACACACACACACACACACACACACACACACACACACTCACTCTCTCTCTCTCTCTCTTTCTCTCACTGGACTAAGCACAGTAAACAGAACAGAAAAAGAAGAGGTGGTACTTGCCCTCAAGGAGTTAGCTATACATACATGAATGTAAACAACTAAGATCAGTTCCAAAGCAGCAAGTGTGAGAAAGGTGAATATAGTGCTGAGGAGATCCTAGGAATGATTATCATAAGACAGTTAGGGAAGTTAACTCTTAATTGGACTTTTTAAAAGTACTAAAAAGAAGTTGGCTTGATTAACTGTATTCTATATTTACCTAACTCCTTTCTTCTCAACAGATTCCCAATCTACAACTTCCTCAAGCATGGCTAATTTTTCGCAGTTAAATGACTCTAAAAAGCCTGCCTGTTCCATAAGGTCATAGCCAAAGTATTTCTCTCTTCCAGTAATGAGTGGCTTACCCTCAACTGAAAGAAAAGTACATAAAACATTTCCACTTCTAGATTCTTTATCTAGATTCCTAGAATCTAAATAAAGTAGCAAATAACCTGATACTTATGTAGGCTTTTTAAGATTTGCTAATCACTTGGCAGGCAGCTAGGTGGTTAGGGAAGATGAGAAAATCTGCAGAAAACAGGAGGGAAAAGGATTACTTGTACATGTAGAAGGGTTTGCCTTGGCAAGAAGGGTCATCTCTTCATATGAAACACAAGGGAAGGAGGAGATAGTGGCAGAAAGCATCTGAATGAAGAAGGTGGAACAGTGGATAAAGTGCCAGGTCTAAAGTCAGAAGACTTATCTTCCTGAATTTAAATCTGGCCTCAGACACTTATATTAGCTGTATGACCTTGGGCAAGTCACTTACTCCTGTCTGCCTCAGTTTCCTCATCTGTAAAATGAGCTGGAGAAGTAAATGGCAAATCATTCCAGTATCTCTGCCAAGAAAACCCCAAATGGGGTCACAAAGAGTCAGATACAACTCAAAATACAACAACAGTAACAATCCCTTGGCATACATTGTTTCAACCCTGTGAAGTACTATTATCCCTATTTTACAGATGAAGAAACAGGTTCAGAGAGATTCAGTGATTTGCTCAAGGTCACAAAGCTAATGTCAAAGTTGTAATATGAACCTGGGTACTTTTGACTTCAAACACAGCACCCTATCCAGCACCCTATCAACTATGATAGTCTGCCTCTCAATAACATCGAAATTTCCACCCCACATGACACACCGACCAGCTTAGTCTTGAACCTCAAGACTAATCATTCTGTACTACAACACCTGGCTAAATACAGAATCCATGAAGGGAAGTAATGTGAAATAAGTCTGAAAAAGTAAGTTGGAATCAGATTGTAAAGAGCTTTAAATGCTTTTTGTAATTGTTAAATTTTCAATGTGAACATTTATACCTCAGAAATTGGCAAACCTACAAATCAAGGCATGACTTGTTTTACTGATTGACTAGACTGAAGAAAGTGATGGAAAAATGTTAATAATGCACACTGAACTTAAAAGTTTGTCCAGACACACATTTTTTTCAAAAAGCCAGATAGATTTTTACCAGCACTTTCGTAGATATAACTCATATAACAAAACCTCTTGGGGGCAGGAGGGAGGGGAAGAGAGAGGTCACTCAATTTTTAAGATTGTAAAGCGATCCTGAGCCCAAAAAGTTTGAGAACTGCTGAATTAAACCATGCGGCCTCCTAAATTTGCTAGCTGTAGAATACACATGTGCACTCCTTCTTCCCTGCTTTTGCTTGAGCTACTCATAGTGTATTCCCCAGTGCAATGTTCTGTCTCCCCTTTTTTTTCCAGACCCAGCTCAAGTCTATTGAGGAACAATGTATTTGACTTCTGTTGTATTCCAATTAGTAATAATCAGTTCAGGGTGATTCCATAATGATTGTTAGCAATTATTAGTGATATATTCACCAAGTAATATACATTTAGTAAATCTAGCTAAATTAATATTAGTACAAGAATTACATATACTAATACATATTTTACATATATCTAAGGATAATTGATAAAACATTCTTTCTTATAAAAGGGATCAAACTTTAAACTACAAGCTATAAGTTCACTGTTCAATGTTCACTAACCTGTTATAAAGTTCACTTGCCTAACCACAAGAATGTTGACTCCACTCTTTTAGGTGGTGAATGCATGACCAAACCCAGAACAAGTGGAATATCTTGACATGATATGGAAGGTCCCTCAATTTATTCTTGTATCTCCAGACTACCCTCTTTCTCAACATGAGGAAGGGCCCATCTTATGACCAATTAGCGGAGATAAGCCTTGCCTTTTGCAACCTGTGACTACCCATGCTGAAGCATCGATGGTTTGTAGCCTCCTGAAGGGTCAAGAGCAAGATCTATCAATCGATAACATTCTGTATTTTACTTTGCCTCTTCTGAGTGTCTGGGTATCAAGTACTATATCATAACAGCAAGGCCCTAGGGAGAAGGGGCATCTTAGAAAATGAGTTAAGATCTGAGGTCCCTATTCACTGAAGGGGTCTGGTAACTGAACTGGAGCTCTGCCTCAGTGGTTCTTCTTGCAGACTGAACAATTTTGGACACCACACTATGAAGAGTCCTGCCTGCTCTAATAAAGATAAAGTTTTTAGGAGTTACATATATCATCTTTCCAAACAGAAATGTAAATAGTTAAACTTTATTGAGTCTTTTGTGATTTTTCTTTCACATTTACTTTTTTATGCTTTTCAAGTCCTGCATTTGAAAGTCAAATTTGCTATTCCTCTCTGGCCTTTTCATTGGGAATGTCTAAAAATCCTCTATTTCATTAAATATCCATTTTTTCCACTGAAGAATTACACTCAGTTTTGTTGTGTATACTTGGTTGTAATCCCAGCTCCTTTTCCCTCTAGAATATCATATTCCAAGCCCTCCACTCCTTTAACATAGAAGTTGCTCAATCTTGGGTGATCCTAACTATGGCTGAATGGTATCTGAATGGTTCCTTTCTAGGTACTCTTTGACCTGGAAGCACAGAATTTGGCTATTATATTCCTACAGTTTCCATTTGGGAACTCTTTCAGGAGGTGACTGGCAGACTCTTTCAATTTCATTGGACCCTCTGGTGCTAGGATATTAAGAGTAGTTTTCCAATTTCTTGAAATATGATGTCTATGACCTTTTGTTGATCATGGTTTTCAGGTAGTAAAATAATTCTAAAATAATTTCTCCTCAATCTATTTCCTAGTTCAGTTGGTTTTCTGATGAAATATTTCATATTTTCTTCTGTTTTTTCATTCTTTTGACTTTGTTTTATTATTTCTTGATGTATTGTGGAATCACCATCTTCCCTTCCCCTTGCATAATTCTAATTTGTAAGGAATTATTTTCTTTAGTGAGCTTTTGTACCTCTTTTCCATTTGGCCAAATCTACTTTTTAAAGAGACTTCAGTGCAGTTTTTTTTTTTTTTTGCCTTTTCCTTTTTTTTTTTTAATTTTTTTTCCCCTTTTATTTTAATTTATTTTTGACATGTTTGGTTGTCAGCATTGATTTTCACAGGCGTTTGAATTACAAATTTTCTCCCCATTTCCTCCCCCTCCACTCCAAGATGGCGTACACTCTGGTTGCCCTGTTCCCCAGTC
>JAQQSZ010008627.1:0-12992 GCA_028646595.1 Phalanger gymnotis
TTAGCGGGGTATGACTGCTTGTAGAGTAAAGAGTACTTTGTTCCAAGCTTGAGGGGATGCGCTGTTGTTTTCAGAGCTACTTCTATACAGGCAGCTCTGCCACACTAGCACTCCTCCTCCCCCAAGAACCACCAACCTGGATCTGACTTAGCTCTTAAGCAGGCTCTGCATGCAGCAACTGCAGCTGTAATTCTGTAGCTGCACCACCTCCACTGCTCCTGGGGCAGTGGCTGAACGGGAGCTCCTTTCACTCTGTCCCTGCAGCTTTTCCCACTAACCTTCTCTGTTGTCTTTGGTGTTTGTGGGTTGAGAAGTCTGGTAACTGCCACAGCTCACTGATTCAGGGTGCTAGGGCCTGTTCTGCCCAGCTCCTGGTCTGGTTGGTCCTGCCGCTGCCCACGCTGGGCTCCACTCCTAGCTCTGTGTGCGATAGACCTCACCCAGCAACCATCCAGACTGCCCTGGGCTGGATCCCTGCTTCCCTCTGCTATTTTGTGGGTTCTGCAGTTCTAGAATTTGTTCAGAGCCATTTTTATAGGTTTTTGGTGGGACCTGGCAGGGAGCTCACGCAAGTCCCTGCTTTCCAGCTGCCATCTTGGCTCCGCCCCCACAAAATTTTTAACATGAACCTGTGGAAGGTATGTCTTCTGTGGAAAAAAGAAGTCTTTCTCTGAGACCCTAACACTTAAATATTTCTGTGATTATGGAATCTTTACTTCTAGGATTTGAATATCAATCAACTGGGGTTTGTTTTTTGCAATGTTTTTCTGGACTTGAGTGTACTCTGCTCTGTTGCTTAGTTGTATCCCATGCCATTTTAAGAGGCCCTGTGAATAATGCTCTGCCGAATAAATATGTATGGATGGATGTATAGATGTGTATATGTATATGTATATATGTGTGTGTATATATATATATGTGTGTGCATGTGTATGTGTGGTGTATCTATATCTATATCTATATACATACTTTTTTTCCTTCTAAGAATCGAAAACGGTTCTTTCAGAGGATGAGGTAATTAGAAATTCTGAATGCCACTTGATATGTGGTCATGAATCTGATGTCAATACTTTGTGAGTAAGGTTAATGATGAACGTCCCTTTTGAATCTACAAGTCCCTTAAGGTAAAGCCAGAGGATTGAAGTCATTCTAAATTAGGAATCACCTATAACCAATCCAGCCATCCCCACATTTATTTCACCAGGCACTTTGCTTTTGCACAGAAAGAAAGTCAAAGGTTTGATGATGTTTACAAATGTTGATGGACTGCAAAATGCTTGAGATACCATGTAAAAATCTGGTAAAAGAATTCAGATTCTAACTTAAACTCAGAAACTCAGGAATTGGTAACAAGTTGGGTTTCCTAACTGAATCTTGGGCTGACATTTTGGTTTCCAGTTTCTATCCATGCACTGGACAGAACAAACATGCTAGGCTCCTCCAAAACCCAGAATGCCCTATGCATGCCACAGACTCAGTCCTAGTGATCATATGCAAATGTCAGGGTTAATCTGTACAAAAGGGAAGAGCAAACCTCGTTTGGAAGGTGTTCATTTTTAAACAGGTGATAGAAACATCATGTGTGCTTTCAGTGTGGCTGTATTGATAACATTAAAAAACCCTATACATATGCATATATACATAAAATGCACATATATATATACACACAGAGAGAGAGAGAGAGAGAGAGAGAGAGAGAGAGAGAGAGAGAGAGAGAGAGAAGGGGTGGTAAAGTGACAAAGATGTTTAAAATTTATAGGGCATCTTCATATTTTTTAAAGATGGTGCCATTACCCTGAATATTGGTCTTTTCCTTTAACATTTCTGAGCTATGTTGACATCCAATGGAGTAACAGAAATCATGTTAAGTCAAATTGGTGCTTGATTCCAGCAAAATTACCTTCAGAGAGAGTGCAGTGGTTTTCCCAGAGTCAGGAAAACCTAAGTTCAGATCCAGCTTCAGATACTTAGGAGCTGTATGACCCTGTGCAAGATACTTAACATGTCTGTCTGAGTTTCCTCAACTATAAAATGAAGATAATAATAGCACCTTTCTCCCAAGACTGTGGTGAGAATAAAATGAAATAATATTTGTAAATTACTTAGCACAGCGACTGGCACATAGTAGGTGCTATCTACACACACATCTATCTATACATATACATACATACATGTATACACACAATTTTCTCCCTTTCCTATGACCCTTTTGGCAGCCATCGTAAAAAATGTTTTTAGATTCATAAAATAAAATACATAGTTTTACAAATTATATGGATATGAAAGTATCAAACTAGTTTTTAAAAAGAAGCTCACAGACCCCAGGTTAAGATTCTCTGCTTTAAAACATAGGCGTCAATTTAGAATTAAGCAAAACAAAAAAAAAAACCCAAAACTTCATCACCGTGATCCATTGCCATGTATCAAGTATAAAAAGATTTCCTAATCCTCCTAGTTCAAAAGGAACCAGTAACTCTCTCTCTCTCTCTCTCTCTCTCTCTCTCTCTCTCTCTCTCTCTCTCTCCATACACACATACACACAAACACACACACACACACCCGCATATATACACACACATATGTACGTGTATATATACTATACACACATACACTATACACTGTGTTCATATATATGTATGTATGTATGTATATATACACATATATATATATATTAATGTGGCACTGCAATGATTTACAATTTGACCAAAGAAATCAGAAATTGATTTATAGTCTGTCCAAAGCATCAGGCTCTTATTTGCTTGTCCACTAGACTGTGAAACTACTATTCTACCAGGTGAGTATATTTTCTTCCTTCATCCTTTCCCATACCAATGGCTAATTTTTCCTTTGTTCAATACCACAGATGAATAATTCCTACAGAAGCTTAATTCCATTTTAATATCAGATTATAGAGGAGGAAAGGACTCTGTACCTAAGAAACAACATGGTTACTATTATATAGGCAGGCTATTTATATCTCACCTGGGCTGAGAATTGCTATTCACATTGGAAAATTAAAAGTCCAGGCCTAAAATGAGAAAGGAAATAAACCTGAGATGTGAACTTCAAAATGGAACATACTAACTTTGCTTTAGGGTAAAGAGTTTTAAAAATCAGAATTATAAACGTCATTCCACAAAATGTGCACATAGGATGCTTCTCCTACCTCTGGAGTCTTTTGTATGGTAAATTTTATATTACAGTCACTCATTCCCAGGTTTATATATTTAGATTAAAATTTATTTTGGTTTAATTTATTTTGATTCAATTTATTTCTATTTTTAAAAGTATCACCTAAAAGTATCATCTAGGAACCCTGGGCAGCCTGAGTTCCCTCAAAGCCTCCCGCCTACAGTAGCAAGGGACTGTACTGATCATGGATAAGGAATAGGATACACTAAGCAAAGTTATTCGGGTGAAAGTTGAGCTGGCAGAAAGTTTGTCAAGCCTTTATTTGGGCTCAGATTTAACGCTCTTAATCTCCTGGTTTTACTACACATCACCACCTAATATTGAAGCACCTTCTAATAACTAAGCCTTTCTACAAACATCCCAGTCATATTAGATTCTGTAGAAATCCCTAGTATTTGTGTTGATTCATTTTGGAAGGTTGTTTGGAAACCCCAGCCTATAAATGATTTCAAGTGTGACTAAACTGTTGTCATTCATTTGACATCCCCCTCCTAATTCTTCCCCCCTCCGCCATTTCTAAGGCTCAGGATTCTTTCAAATCCATTCTAGCTGGTGATGGGGAAATAGGTTTGGATAAAATAACAATCAGCTCAAACATTATCTGGGTTCTATAAAAATTTCAACTTGGTTGCATTAGCAGTAAATAAAAGAAAGAACAGCTAGGATTAGCTGTATAATATTTGGCTAAGGGAAGTCTCAGCTTCTTGCCTAGCCCATAAAAGCTATATATAGCAAGTGAGAGGGAAGGGATGAAATTCTAGATAGGGCTCACAACTTTAACCAGTTGGCTAAAGCAACTAAATGAAGTAAAATACTATATCTTTGATAACCATTAATATAAAGGAAGAAAGATTGCAAAGAGATATGAAAATATATTTTTCAAAAATAGAAAGTAGTATTAAGAACGCACCATGATGTGTTAAATCATGTTTAATTTATTACTTATTGGATTTGTATCAGAATTCTCTGTGTAATCTGTGTATAAAACATTGACTAAATGTAGCCACCAACATATTTCAAAATCAAGCATGTTCGATAATTGCTTCTGAAATATGGGAGGGGGGAGAAACTGAACTTTTTAATATATTTGAAATGATTGGATTCAAAACAGCTTTTATTTTTCCACAATCAATGAATCTCAGTATTTTTTAAAAATCTGGAATGGATTTTAGCTTTAATCTACACCCTTTATGGTAGACTTTGATCTACTATATATGTGTGTATGTGTGTACACACATACTGTTGTTCAGCTTAACAGAGATAATATATTACATATCGATATAATTAAATGTTATTTATTAATTTATTTTTCAGTAATAATACGTTAAGTATATTATATGTTATGTATTACGTAATACATATGTGCTCTCTATATACATATTTCACTTTGCAAACCTCAAATCACTATATTGTGTCTATTATTAGCAATTATTATTACCATTATTAGTATTATTATTAATATGGTGAGAGATTTCAGTGGCAAGAAACTAACTTCATTCTTTTAGTATGTAAATATTGAAAATTTAAGATGTAAATACTGAAGAAAAATTAATTGAATATTCAACCTATTTTGGTTCTTTGGGAGTTCTGATGACCAAGAATTGTAATTAGCTCTAACTACACAATTCAATTTAGTGCAGTTAGCCAAATACAACATAGTAACAAATAGGGACTTCATAAATTTCCCATTACCTTAAGCACTCTTGCTCATAGAATACATGCCATTTGATATGAACACATTTCTCAGAAATAATTATCTGAAATATCAGCCACGTTTGTGGCTGGTTATCTAAGCTCTTGGGTTAGAGAACTGTGCTAATGAGGCTAAGGTCATGGTTCTGACCCCTGAGTGGGCCAGTTAACTTCATTCTCTTCAACAACTATAGACTGTGCCCTTAGCCTCTGCCAGCTGTCCTGAAAATAAGTGCCATTGGTGACAAGCGGCACTGGATAAGTACAAATCTATCACTACTTCTGGAAAAACAATGCAATGCCAGATTCATTAAAAAAAAAGTACAATCTCTATCAAGGTGTGGACGAGTATCATTTTACGTGTGAAAGACAGACATTAGTCCAGGTGTGGTAACACTGCTTTAGATGACGGATGTTTGTACACATAGATAGAAGTCCATAAGTCTATGTGTGTATTAAACACACACAATGTAACATAACAAATTGATTTTTTTACTTCTGCCTAGATCTATGATTGCATTTTTATTAGTAACTCCAAAAAAAAGAAATGGAGTCTACTGATATGGACTAGTAACCTATCTATATTTTCAAGTCTTAAGGAACTGCCTGGAGGCTAAGTAACTTGCCCAGAATCATTTAGTTATTAGAGTGAATTTGTGTTCTTTCTTAAAACATAGAATGTTTATCTTTCTTAATTGAAAACCATGATCAAGAGTCCTGGGCTGTACTTAAGAGTTCCATCACCAATTAGCTGTGCAGCCTTAAATAAGTCCCTGAAAGGAACTAGATAGATGGTGATTCACAGGATCTTAGGTTCAAGGGCTTAGGACTGGAAGGCATCTAGGAAGAAACCCAGTTCAAACTTCTAGTAAATGACAAAGCCAAGATTCAAACCCAGTCTGATCATCTGATGAGGGTCCTTGAACAAGTCACGTACCCTCCCCGAGACTCAGTTTCCTCATCAATAAGATGCAGACAATAATCGCACCTATCTCATGGAGTTGTGGAGAAGAGAAAGTAAGATAATGTATGTAAAGTGCATTGCAAACCTTCGAAAGCTCTACACATGTAACTACTATTATAACATATAAAATATGATTCTAAAGATGACTTAAGCTGGCTATTTAAAAGATCAGTCAACAGCTATAGTCATAATGCCAACTAGATTCAGAGATCTGTGTTAGAGGGCTAGAAAGGGAGCTAGGTGGAGCAATGGATGGAATATCAGGCCTAGATCCAAGAAGATGAATCTCCTTGAGTTCAAATCTGGCCTCAGACACTACCTGTGTGATCCTCGGCAAGTCATATAACCCTGTTTGCTTCAGTTCCTCATCTGTAAAATGACCTGGAGAAGGAAATGGCAAACCACTCCAGTATCTTTGCCAAGAAAACACCAAATGGGGTCACGACTGAAAAATACAACTGAACAACTGACCAGAAGATCAACTAGTCCACTACCTTGCCTCCAAGCTAGACACCACTCCTGCCAAGACACCAGAAGATATAAAAGAGTATACAAAGGAACCACCAAGCTGGTCTTTGCTATCAAGGCCCTAACAACTTAGCTGAGAAGACAGAACTAATAAAAGAAACAATTACTTAATACTAATTACTTAAGTACCAAATCATGGGTCAAGAGTTTAAGTATGTTAGAAATTCGAAGAACTGGAGATCAATGAGGCCTTGGGTGATTGAGGAAGCCTTCCCAGAGGAGTGGTGATGGAATGGGATGAAGGCTCATCTCTTCTATATGTTTTAGATGGCGAACAAATAAAATATAACTACCCTATGCAGAAAGCTCTCTAGAGAGACTTGTGAACCAATGGGTTGCTATAGTGTGTTCAGCACAATGTCTAGCAGATAGCATTTTCCTCTCTTGGGGCTCAAAAAAGACTTTAAAGTTAGCATTATAAAATATCTGTACCAGTGATTTATTCAGAGAGAAAATGTGTATGAAGGTGTGGAACAGTGGTGGGGAACCAGAGGCCTTGAGGCCATATGTGGCCCTCTAGGTCCTTAAGTGTAGTTTAATCTAAACTTTAAAGAAAAGTGGGGGAAAGTGAAGGGAAGGGAAGAGACCAAGTAAGCACATATTTACTATGTGCCTAATGCTGTGAGGGATTTTTTTTAAAAAGTCATAAAGCTGAAAAAATTTAGCTAATAAAGAACAATCAATTATTAATTACTAGCGAACTCTTTCGTTGGTCTATTATCTATGTCTCTTGCTTCTCCCCCTCTTCCTCTTCTTTCCTCTTCATCTTTGTGGTCATTTTTATTACATACCAGATAAACACTGGTGTGAGGAAGGGAAAAGAAAGAAATTTGAATTGGGAAATTCCGTTACTTCTTGGCAACCCTGGTTTAGAGGGAGGGCCACTGGATAAAATGAAGATTTGCGACTATCCACAGATTTGAACTCTCTATGCTATCCCAGACACTCTTAGCCAGGGCAACTGAGTGTTGGCCGTAATCCACCTGGACAACGATAAACTTATTGATGTTTGCAACAAGCGATGCCGGCGCCCACAAAAAAGGCCCCTAACCTTTGTGCTTAATATAGATGGAGAAAAGATATAGAGTCTTTGTATGCTACAGTTTTAGTGTAGCCATCTATTCTGGCTTTCTAGGCCAGGTTTTTTGTTTTGTTTTGTTTTGTTTTTTTGTATCACGGATCCCTTTGCCTGTCTGGTGAAGCCTGTGGATGCTTTCTCAGAATAATATTTCTAAATGCACAAAGTAAAATGCATAGGATTACAAAATAAACCAATCATATTTTTTGGGAAGGGGGAAGGCAGGGCAATTGGGGTTAAGTGACTTGAAACCAATCGTATTAAAATACAATTATCAAAATATCAAAAAAGTACATAGACTCAGGGTTAAGGACCCTTGCTATATGCTGATTTAAATGTATGTGCTAATTTATAACACGTATAAAAAAGGTAGCAGTGGACTATTAGAAAGACTTGGAGTCAGAGGGCTCTTGCTTGTAGCTAGAATCTGTCATTCCATAAACTTTATTCTTAGAGAAAATCACTAAATCTCTTAGCTTTAGGTTCCATATCTGCGAAATTAGGATAATACCTATACAACCTATATCATGGAATTATTACTGGTTATTAATTGCGGGTTACTGCTAATGATGATGATGATGATGATAAATCACACCCATCCACACAACCACTCTGTCTATAGTCAAGCTTGCCAATGGATTCATAATTCATGGGACTTAGGATAAAGAAGGGGTAATGGGAAGCATGGAAAGGAAAGATTGGAAAGAAAGAACAAAAAAACAAAGACTGAGCTGTTTACACTGTGCTTGGTATATGCCTAGTGACTCCTTTTGCTTGGTCTTCTTTCTGACGTGCTGAAAATCTGCCTAGTAGAGTGATCCATTTATTTCCCAGGTAACAAGAAACAAGGATGTACATTTTAGGCATACATGAATCACAACTAAATTGTCTCCATTCAATTCCAAATGTCTTTTTTCAAAGCATCTCCCGGGGTCCCACACCCAGAATGTGCCAGAGATGCAGACTTGATCCCAGTTTTAACATAGAGATTAGGAGTGACCAAAATCAGGTGGTAGAAAATTAACTGAAGGACTCATTGGTATAAGGAAAAAGAAGACTTAAGCAATGGAGAAAGTTTCACAGGAATTAAAGATATGTTTTTAAAATATTATAGAGTAGCAACATCAAACCCATTTGGTATTGCTTGAAAATGGATTAGTAGATCTATGGAACAGATTCCATAAGGAAGAACCAGAAGAAACAGAACTCAATAACCCAGTATTTGAAAAACCCCAAAACATAAATCACCTCAGAGAGAACTCCCTATTTGATAAATGCTCAGAAATTCGGAAAGGAGTCTGCCAGAAACTAAGCTTAGACCAGCATCTTATGCCATATCCCACAACAAATAAAAAATGGATATACAGTAGATCACATTATAAAAAATACATCAACAGATCATATACCTTTCACAGCTATGGAAAGAAGATATAGTCTTAACCAAAGAAGGGATAGAGAAAATTACAAATGATAAAATAGACCAAAATTTGATCACATTACATTGAAAAGCTTCTTTATAAAAATAAAAATGGGACAAACATTTTATATCAGATTTCTCATGTAATTCTCTTTGGTATCCAAGATATGTAGATAATTAACACATGCCAACACACGCACATATGTATATACCCATTATGTATATATATATACATATATATATATCATATATTTACACATAGACATATAGGTATATATCTATTTGATTTTATATAATTTGATTTTTGAAAGTTAAAGGGCTGAGTGAAAGTAGCAGACACCAAGGGCAATAACCTCTAGTTAGCACTTAGTGGTTATTTCAGTTAGTTAAATCTTTGAAAATTCACCATAACTTTCTGGGAGGGGGAAAAAGGAAGATACAAAGGGAAATCTAGACAACGTAAAAATAAAGGGTGTAAAAATCTAGAAAAAAAAAAGAACCATAGCTAAGTAAATATTCTACTATAGATAAGCTGCATGGGTGTGTATGTGTGTGTGTGTGTATACACATACATACATATACACATACACATAAATATAATTTGTACATATAAGTACATATGCCTACAGGTATGTACATATATAAATACATAAAGATATACACATATCTTATTTTTCTTCTTTGTGCCTTTGCACAGGTTACACCCCATGCCTAGAATGCCCATTCTTCTAATCTTCCATCTTTCTGAATCCTTAGCTCCATTCAAAGCATAACTTAACTACCAACAGCTACAAGAGGTCTTTTCTGACTTCCTCAATTATTGGTACTTCTTCCATTCAACTCTTTGGTCTTATACTGTAATTTCGTTGCATAGAAAAATCCTCCCAATTCTCTCTAGACAACTATTGTATAATTTATAGTCTGAGATTTGCCTGGGTTCAGTGAGAGGTTAGATGACTTGCCCAAAATCATATAGGCAGGACCTGAACTAAGCTCTTTCAGACTGGTTTGTTGGACCTCTACTGACATGCCACCTTTCTAAGGTATGGTGGAATGTGGTGGTTGTGAGCAAGCTGCAACATAACCAATAAGAAGCTTCAAAGACAAACAGGAATTGAATGACAGGAAGGTGTGCTGACCAGTACATATGAGTGACAGATGACAGACAGGGGGAGAGTCAGAATACTCCAGTGGTCCTCTTACATGTTAGGAAAAGAAGAAGGTCTCTAGCATGGCTGATGACATAAGTTCACCTTACTGGTAAACTTACGAGAAGACAAGAGTCACTCAGGAGGGTAAAAAAGGATGAGTTGCATGATACTTACAAATGAATAAAGTCACAGAGGCATCTAAGTTTATACATGTGTTTTACATTTCCTTATCTATATAATTGTTTCCTCTCCTGTATCTCTTCTGTCACTATATCTCTAGGCCTAGCACAGTGCCTTGAAAAACATGAATGAGCCAAACAGTGTGGAGGATAGAATAATTTAAAAGTATATAAACTATTATTTAAAATACACATATTAAATAAAATAAAATACACATATGAAACTTAAAGAAATGTATGATTTTTGCCTTTTTGCGACTGAAGATCAGGCATTGTGTTTGCTTGCTAAAACATTCCCTCTCTATTAACTCATATATTTCTTCACCATAATCATGGAGTTTTGGCACAATTCTAATTAGTCTGCTACTAAATGATGGTTAACGACATTCCCTGCAGATTTATTACGAACGTGTAGATTGCCCCCTCCCAACTGAGGGTTTTTTTTTCCCTTTTTAATGTTCAGGTCCACTGGAGGCCAATCATGGAAAGCACGGGAAGAGGGAGGGAATCTGTCTGCCTGTCAAAATAGTGGCTATAAATTATAACTGTGTAGTCGATTGCTTCTAACATTTTCTTTTGGTGGTTGCCTGGATCTAAAGTTAAGCATGAAGAGGTTTGGTGATTTTTTTTTAGTGAACTAGCTGAATTAGGGAGGCTTTGAGAAGGCTCATTGCTCACACACTTCAAATTCATTATACTTTTTCAATCAGAAACCAAGAGAAGCAAGTACTTAGACCTCTCCAAACTCCTTTTCTTATCGATACATTTTTCTCTGAAATTTCTTCATGGTTTCTAGTTTTAAGGCTTTAATGCGACCCAGTGATAGCTTTAACTGGCTCATTCCTGTAACTGTCTTTAAAAAATACCCAGGGGCTGCTCCAGGCTCTCCTTTTCCTTATCACATCTCTAACTATGAAATCTCTTTTCTGCTAACTTCCACCCTCTCCATTTACTCCCAATTCAGGCTGAGGGAGACATTGCCCCTGCACTCGGTCCTGACAGACTAAAACACCTGGGCACACAGTTTGTTCAGTCTTGGAATGCTGATTGGTAAACAGGGGCAGCCAGAGGCAAAATTGTGGAGTTGGCAAAGCTTTGTTTTTGGCGCCCCAACCTCACCTCCCTCCCTCCTTGTCCCCCAACCCTTCAGGTGCTTGAAGCTCTCCCGCTCTAATTTTCTTCCTTCAATCAAAACAGGAAGGACATGGATATCGGTTGGTTGATTGATTATACTGAGTGTCAATGAATTTCACTGTGTTATCTCTCTCAGGTTTTTTCATTTTAACCCTTTTATTTCTAGTTGGGAAACCCCATTTTATTTCCCTTAAAGGAGCTTTAAGTCTTGGAGTATGCTAATGGAAGATATTTTTGTGATGGGAAGTGTTAAACTGCTTTCCCAGTAGCCCTGAAATCACACTATCGTTCAGTCATTTTTCAGTCATGCCTGACTCTTTGTGACCCCATATGAGATTTTCTTGGCAGGGCGATTTGCCATTTCCTTCTCCAGCTCATTTTATAGATGAGGAAACTGAGGCAAATAGGGTGAAGTGACTTGCCCAGGGTCACAAAGCTAGTAAGTGTCTGAGGCCAGATTTGAACTCATGAAGAAGAGACTCCCGGATTCCAAACCCAGTGTTTTATTCATGGCAACACCTACCTGGCTTCCTATTTATATGTACTAGAGAACTAACAGAGAACAGAAAGACTTTAAATATGTGTTTTGCATATAGGGGAGGAGCCAAGATGGCAGTGTAGGGGCAAGAAGCTGGCTAAACTCTCCCAACAACTTTAAAATAATTGCTCAAGTTGACTTCTGGAGCGGTGGAGCCAACAAAAGCCCTGAGTTTTTTCCTAGCCTGAGACCACTGAGGAGGTTGACGGGAGAGATTTGTGACACTGGGGTGGGGCCGTGGCCCAGAGTGCACCAGCAGCAGTACTAATGGTGGGCCTTGGAGGTGGCTGTGACAGGGGTGGCTTTGGGAGCTCTTAGCCCAGAGATGGTAAGGGGGTCAGACAATTGGCCAGAAAGAGACGACAAGGGACCCTTTGCTCACAATTGGTGCAGCAGCTGGCATTGTCTGGCAACTCTATTGCCCATATGCAGTGCTGGGTCATAGTTCTAGGGTGGAGAGGAGAGTGTGTGGTCAGTCACAAGAGAGCAGGGGCCCTGGTCACAGTTCCAAGGCAGAGGGGAATGCCAGTACTTGCAGCTACAGCAGAGTCATGGCCCTGGTCACAGTACCAGAGCCAAGAGGAGTACTAGCACTAGGGGCTACAGTGAATTAGGGATTATTCCTGGGTAAAGACCAGAGTGCAGATCAGGAGAGCAGGGACCACACCTCTCCTTGGATCATACCACCTTAGAACCACTCAAAACTTGCAGACTCCCAGTATTAGCTCTGAAAGCTTGGAATGATACCTTCCTATCTCCAGGTGAGTAGAGCCCAACTTTAACATAAAGTTCAAAGGCAAGAAATAGGCTGGAAAAATCAGCAAACAACAAAAGAACTTGACCATAAAAAGCTACTAAGGTGGGGGGCGGAGCCAAGATGGCAGCCGGGAAGCAGTGACTGGCGTGAGCTCCCCACCAAGTTCCTCCAAAAACCTATAAAACAATGGCTCTGAACCAATTTTAGAGCTGCAGAACCCACAAAGTGGCAGAGGGAAGCAGGGCTCCCCCGCAGGACAGCCTGGATGGTCTCTGGGTAAGGTTGGTCCCACAAGGACCTCCCAGCCCCCAGCCGAGGGGAGTGGAGCTGAGACCAGCGCGCACGGCACGAACAGACCAGAC
>JAQQSZ010008628.1:0-12992 GCA_028646595.1 Phalanger gymnotis
GTTTCCTTTGAACTCCTGCAATTCTGCTTTGCTTTCTTTGATGTGGCCGCGCCATGCTGAGTGGTCCTGTTCCAGTGTCTCCCATGTCTCCTAATTGATCCCAAAGTCATTCAGAGAGATCTTGAGAGTGTTCTTGTACCTCTTCTTCCGACCTCCATGTGAGCACTTGCCTTGTGTAAGTTCTCCATAAAACAGTCTTTCAGGTAAACACGATCAGCCCATCAGAGTTGTACTCTTTGCAGTAGACTTTGAATACTTGTCAGTTCAGCTAAGGAAAAGACCTCAGTGCTCAGTACCTTAGCTTGCTAATTTACCTAATCCTTAAAAAAGGATTACCAATAATTTAGGTACCAGAGACTGAAGTGTATGAGGGAAATCTTAGGAATGGGGTAAATAAATAATGACATAATTAGTCAGATGACCACCCAGGTCCCTTTAGCTCGAGATCTATGGTCCTAACACAGGATACAAACAACACAAACCTTTTAAGGAAATGCCGTGACTGCTGGGAGAGAAAACCCCATTGCATAGCTGAAAAGATGTCGCCATGTTATAATTCAGTCCGTTTAAGGCATTAGACAAGGAAATATAAATGTGAGGTAGGACGATAGCAGTGAGGCCACAGTAAACCATCTTCCCAGAGTCCTTTGCCTGAGGCTGCTAGAGATTTATTGGGCAATCCCCCTGCTAGCATGAATAGCTAAGCATTTAAGTTTTGGATGCCTGTCACATGAGTGCTTCAGCCACAAAATAGTATTCATTCAATATAAATGTATTGATACAGTGTGGAAATATAACATCTTGCTAGAACTGAGTTCCAAAGAAGTTTATATTTAATTACTCAAGTCAAAACCTTTATAGGAAAGCAGATGAAGGATTCACAGATTCAAAGAAAATTTGGGTAATCAATTAAGAGAAGGGAAATTGATGGTAGAAGATTGAAGGACTCAGGGGAAAGGCAGAGAAAGAAGGAATTAACACAGTAGTGGAGAGAAAAAAAAGGGAACAGAAAGAATAGGCAGGTAAAGAAAAGAAATAGGAAAAGAGAGGATTAGCTGAGGTCCACTGCAAAAAGGATTGTTTCAAGGATACTGTAGCTAAAGCAGAGTCTACTAGACAGAAAGATTTGCACTCTCAACCAAAGGCCAAAAGAAATTAGGAGAGCAAGGAGGAAAAAAGCAACATACAAAGTAATATGAGCTATTGCCAACAAAATAGATGTTGGAGAGTTTGAAATGAGCTCTGAAGCCAGGTTTTGAGTAGATCAAAGGTAAATTCATCCACCTTTTCCAGAGCATAATTAAAGACATGGAAAAGCCTAAATTTGAATAGTACCAAAAAAAAAAAACTACATCATCCATGGCCTAATATGGTACTTGAAGCACTTATCACTAGATTCACCCTTGTAATTTAAGATAACATCTTAAATCCCAGTTTAAGAAATGAAAATATCTTCCCTGGGAGGATTGTCTACCACAGCGGAATCCTCTTACCTGACAGAGGTAGAGTGAACTGGTCAAGAGTCGGAGAGGAGGGTGAATAGGCAACAGGAAAGATACGCTACAGAAGAGTCAGGAAAGGAACCACCAAGGATAATCCTTGTATGTTGAATAATAATTTTGCCAAAAGCCTCATTAAGGGTGGTATCAGTAGCATTAAGATGTTGATGGCCTAGGTAAGATATGGCCCAAAGAGCATAAAAGAAGAGAAAAAAGCACTTAGATCCTAGACTGTTACAAGAAAATAACAGCAATATTATTGTAGCACCCAAGTTATCCTGCCTTTGTATGTCAAGTCCCCAGCAAAGTGACCCTATATTTAAGGGACTATGTCATATTACAGCCAATTAAAGATATAGCTCACTAGACTCCACCAGAATGCTTACCAGTAGTACTCCGCTAATCAATGCAATTAGTTTAAAACAAAGAAGTTTAATGAACTGGAAAGAAAATAGAAGAAAAATATTTTTAAAAATCTACCCCTAAAACCTGGGGCACGTTGATGAACAATCAGTAAAAAAAGTAGACATGCCCAAGGAACACTTGTGGAAAGATAAACACTTAGGAAAAACATGACCAAAGTATATACATGAAGGGGAAATTCATGGCTCCTACATTGTAGAAGCACCAATGTCTCTTGATGAACAAATGAATGAATTAATAAAAAAAAGTATTGATTAGGTGCTTACTACATGCCAATCACTGTGCTAAACTCTGGAAAAACAGACAGAAAAAAATGAGACAGTACCTGTTCTCAAGGGTACACTCTCGTCAGAGGACATAGTACATATAAAAGGTCTACAAGATGGCTGGAAAGGCTCAGAAGTTTTGTCCTAAGGATTCAGGAACACAATAAATGGAAAAGTCCAGGCGTCCTTAGAGTAAACGGCAGGTCAAATGATAAAGCCCAGAGAGCTAAAGAGCGTGGCAGCAATGCAGATGATAAAGGACCAGAAAAGGATACTACAGCAGTGTTTATGGTAAGGCCTGGTGGCCTTCCATCTCACTGGAAGACCTGAAGTTGGTGACTTCCAGCTCATCCAAGTATGTCACTTGCCATGCCCAGCTGCTCTGATGAGGTCTAAGAAGGAAGAGGGATGAAGGCCATGCAAGAAAAAGGGAGCCCCATCAGCACTTCTTTTCTCTGGAATGGGATCTGAGAATGGGTACTGCTACTTGCTTTTCCACCTGACCAGCCCATTTGTTATAAATACACAACTACTAGGCCTTTCCCCCATTGGTCTTGAGGGCCAGGCAATCACTGCCAGAGGTTTCTCCCTGGGGGTATCACTGCTTGACAGTGCTCCACATGTCTCATGGTCTCATGCCTCCAAGAATCTTATGATCACAAAACTAGTGAATGGCAAAGCCCAGACTAGAACCCTGGTGTCCTAATTTCAGTGTGCTCCTTCCATTATACTATGCTTCTTCAAGATAGTATTGGTAAGATAGTGTAATATCTAGAGTTAGAAGTGATATGATAATAAAAGATGCCATTCAGTCAGCCAGCCAATGAACATTTATTAAGCACTTATTATGTGTCAGGAACTGTACTTTGTATTGCATTTTAAGATTTGCAAAGTACTTTATGAATATCATCTCATTTGATCCTCCTATCAGTCCTTTGAGGTCAATACTACAAGTCTTTCCCATTTTACAGATGAAGAAATTGAGGTCCAGAAAAATTAAGTGATTTGGCCATGGCCACACAGCTAGTAAGTACGAGAGGCAGAATTCAAACCCACATCTTTCCTGACTCCAAGTTCAACACTCTTTCTGCTTTTCTTCTTCCCTATTCTTTGAGGTGACTACTGTGTGGTTTCTGGTCATTAAGCTAGGAAATATTGGAAAAGGGACATTGAAACTTAGCAAATTTTGTTTCAAGCGGAAAGAGACAAAGATGTAGGTAAGTCAGATAATTAAAGAGCAAACAGCACTCTTCCTTTAAGATGGAAAAGACTGATGGGAGATACTGGGGAAAGAAGAGACATAAAGGAAGCTTAAATAAGGAGGATGATCAATGCAAGACAATTTGGGAATCAGCATTGGTATGTAGAAGTAATGAGGTGCCTACAGGAAAATATTGACAGGAGAAACAAGATGAGCAGAAAGAAATTACACAAATAGCCAAGATTAAAGAATAAATAAGACAAAGTCTGTCTAAAGAAAGCTAAGATGGTAGAAGGAGAAAAGGGATGCAAAGGTGGGAAACAAGGGTACCTATAAATACACTAATGCACATCAGATGATGGAAGACAGACAAGATGGCAGTGATATTAAAAGACAGAATCTGGTCCAACCTAGACAAAGTTACTCTAAAAGTTAAGATAATAATTTTAGTGGACACTTATTCATACCTTTAAAGTTTGCAAAGCACTTTACATACATAACCTTCTTTGATTTTCCTAATAACCCCAGAACTACAAATATTTTAAAGCCTATTTTACAAATGAGGGAACTGAGAATCATAGCATCAAACCACTTGTCCATGTTGATAGTTGATGTGGAGGTTGGATTTGAAACCATATCTCTCCTAATTCCAAGTCCAGCAGTCTTTCCATTACAAGAGACCCTGCTAGTGTAGAACTAATAGGACCTGGGAATTTATCAAATATGGAGGATAAGGGAGAAGGAACACTGGAAAGAAACAAACAAAAATGAATACTAGGCAGTTGCTCTTTGAGATAAGTAGAGAAATAGTAAGATAGTAACTAGTTGCACCTGATGAGTTTAAGTTATGAATTCCAACTAGTTTACTACCTTAGGTGTTGAAAGTACCAGAAGATACCAGTGCCGAGCCACTGTTAGTGATCTTTGAAAGACTGTGGAGAATCAAAAGTGATACTGCAGGATTGGAATTAGATGTCCCAAATTTTCCCCCAAAAGGGAAGATAATGGAGGCTGCAAACTCTAGGCCGTTGATCTTGACTCAAATTCCTGGTAAAATTCTAGAATATTAAAGTGTAGTTTGGGCTTTCGGTTCACTCTTCCAACTTTACTCTCACTGTCAGGTTGGGTCCCCAAAGTACAGGTGGCTACTGCTTGTCTCATGGTTCTAGAGATAATGCTGAGGGGTTAGGATTTCCAATGCTCATGAGCCCCCATCAAATGTGCCCCAATATTATTTCACCAGTTAATATCTCTCAAACAACGAATTTTTACAAAGATATTTACTGAAAAGGTATAGCATATACCAAAGTATAATATTCTCCCCCAAAAGTCTGGGACACACTCTCCCACAAATACATACAGACTCCAGGGGAGAGTAGGCTCAAGCTTAGAAAACACATCTGGTGAAGGGATTCTTAATAGGTCCTCGTCAGATGGAAGTTATTTTTTTTCCTTTTCTGAAGACTTCATCAAGTTCCCCTGAGGTGTGGTTTTTTCGTTGCATTCCGAGGGTCAGGGTCCTTGTAGATTCATAAAATTTCCTTTCCTTGGAATGTCTAGTTTATCCTTGGTTCCGAATGTAAACACTACCACCAGCCACTGCTATTCTTGGGACCCTTTTCCCATCAATTATGGGAAGCCCAAATCTTCCAAACTTTGGAAATTTATAACATTTTCTGGAAAACAGAGGAGAAGGAGGAGACAAATATTCTCTCATCAACTCCCCTTCTCCAAGTGATTGCCTCTGAAGAGTTGAGTTGGAACTGTTCCCCCACTAGAGTGGCCTGATGTTAGAATGCCAGATTCTGGTCCATCTTGCTGTTTTATCCAAGCCTCACAGAGCATGACTGGCTCCCTTAAACCAATTCCAATACTCTGCCTATGTAGCCTCATTTCATTTCACTTAATAATTCAATACATCCCACTCCTTCAAAACTAAATAAGGATTTCCCTTCTGCCTAATTTATACCTTTTGTGACATCATTATCTCCTACTTCTCTTCATACCTAACTACTACTTCTCAGTCTCATTCGTGGCTTTCCCTCCAAGCTATGCCCACAAACCATAGATGTCCCCCCAGGGTACATCTTTTACCCTCTTCTCTTCTCCCTCTATACTGTATCACACCATTATCTCCTCAGCTCCCATAGGTGCAGATGATTCCTAGTTCTATTTATCCAGCCATAATCTCGGTCCTGACTTTTAGTCCGACATCATCAACTATATGCCTAATGGTCATTTCAATCTAGATGAAAAGACATCCCAAACTCAACATGTCCAAAACAGAATTCATTATCTTTCCCCTTCTTTCCAACATGCCTGTCATGATTCAGGGTATTGCCATCCTCCCAGTCACCCAGGCTCATAACCATGGGGTTATATTCAAATTCTCATTCTCACTCACTCCAAATATCCAATTTGTTGACAAGATTTGTCATTTCTAACTTAACAACAAGTCCTGTACATGCCTGCTTTTCTCCACTCATGCAGTCCTGCCACTTGGTGTGCTTCTCATCCCCTCACCTGTATACTACTGCAACAACCTTCTGGTAGTTCTCCCTGTCTCAAATCTCTCCCTACTCCATCCCATCTCCAATTATCTGTCAAAGTAATCTACCTAAAGCATAAGTCTGACCATATCCCCCCACCAAGAGTCTAGTGGCTCCCTATTACTTACAGCTGAAAAATCAAACATGTAACCCATGGGCCATACGTGGCTCACAACACTCCCATGTACCCTGTGATCTAGTCATACTGGACTTGTGTTACTTCAAAAATAACATTCAATCTCCAGACTGTCTCTCTCTTCATTGGCTTTACCTCATTCCTAGAATTCTCTCCCTCCTCACCTCTTCCTCCTATTTTCTCTGGTGTTGTTTAAGATTCAGCTCAAATCCCATCTTCTCCAAGAGATCTTTCCTGGCCTGCTGTCTCCTCCAACCCCAGTACCTTCTCTCAGAGATTACATCCCATTTACATGGTACATATTTTATAGGAGCATCATGATTTTCATGTTATTTCTTTCATTAGAATGTGAGATTTGTTTTTGCCTTTCTTTGTATTCCTAGAGCTTAGCACTTAAGTTTTTAATAAGTGTTTGTTGACTGACTTGACTGATTCAATAGAGGTATCAAGGAATTGTTCATGCCTGTTTTACATCTTTAATTGGCTGATTGTATAACTCAAAGAGAAATTCTCATTTTATAAAAGTATGAGGGCTTAGAACATCTTGTTTAATTACATTTACTTGTGGGTGAGGGTGATAGGTTAATTGCTTCATACCCAGGGCCTTCTGTATTTGATTGGAGTAAGGTAGATATTCATCCTCAAACTAAAAATGGCTATTGAACAACCAGAAAGGAAATGATAATCGCTAAAAGTCCATGAGCCTTCAATAAGAGCAGGTCACGCCAGATTAAATTAATTGTTTTAAATGGAGTTATTAGATGAGTAGGTCAAGAGACTACTGCAAAAACAGTTTACCTAGATTTTTAGCAAAACTTTTGGTAAATACTATCATTATATTATTGTAGAGAAGATGGAGAAATTTGGGTTAATGATAATATAGTTAGGTAGATTTGAAGCTATTTCAATGGCCAAACCCAAAGAATAGTCAAAGGTTCTAGGTGAATTTGGAAAGAGTTCTATAGTAGAATGTTTTTCAACAAATGTATATGTTTTTATTGATCTACAGTTGCTTTTAAGAAATCTGTTGGTTTTAGTGATTGAAAGCTGAATTTTGAGTCATAGTTTGATAGCAAAGTAAAAAAAAAACTCATGTGTTCTTAAACAGCAGTAAGAGAGACATAGTGCGCAGAACTTCAAGAAAGTTATGCTAGCAAGTCTCGTAAGAAAAAAGGGCTACTTTTGCAAAGACTGATTGCATTCTCTACTACCTTTATCAAACCTATTTATATAGGTTTAACAGTAGGCTTGTCATTAAGCCTGGTGGGAACCACCACTCTCAGGATCTTCTAAATACTGATCATGAGAGTGACTGGAATCTGAAACCACAAGAGAGAGACACTGCTGTATTTAAGAGAGCTATTTAATAGGGCCTATGAAATGCATGTACTGGGGGAAAGGAGGGGTAATTCTTAGCACAATTGCATGCAAATCTATTTTAAAATTACTCTAAAAACAGAATTTTTAAAATAATGCTAAACATAACATGCACAATTATCTGCAAAGAAGATGTTAGTGATTAACCTACTCCCAACTCCTTTTATTCTCCATGTTCCGATGGTAGTGAAATCCTTGTTTTCAGAAGAACAAAACCTCCTCTTCCATTACCAACTATTATTGCCATCCATCGCAACTCTACTCCACTAATGTCCCACTCCAAATCTGCCTGCCCTTTCCAATGTACTCTCTTGAATGCCTACTTCATAATGAACAAATTAATCTCATCTTCTTCCTTTCTTATTCCTTCCATCTTCTATCATGCACTTAGACTTGGCTTCCTCCTAATGACAGTACTTCACTCATCACCTTTTCGAGTACTGGATACACACTTTCTCATACCCCCTGACTCACTGGTCATGGTGGGGAAGTGGGAATACTCCTTGCTCCAAATTACTACTTCTAGACTCTCCTCTACTGCCATCAATAAGAAATCTGTCCTCCTTTCTAGTGCACACTATCTAAATTTACCACCTGATATATATCCTGATGGCTGTTATCTACCAACTCCTAGAATATTCTCCCTCATTTCTCAATGAATTTAGTGCCTGAATCATAGTCTGTATCTTTGCCCAAATCCTACCCTCATACCTATCTTCATACTAAGGGACCTCAATATACAAATAAATACTCCCTCAAACACTCTAATTTTCTAGGTCCTATTCTTCTCCTACACTTCAACTACACACAGGGATAGTCATACCCTTGAACTCACCACAGGGTTCTACTTCCAGGTTCATGAACTCCAAAATTCTCATATCCAGTGATAGTCATTTATCATTCTATTTTTCCCATGGTCTTCATTCCTTCTACTTCTCAGTCCTTTCCCAAGTCATCACCCCCTGCCATGACTATACTCTCATCCTTTCACAGTCTTGACCCTTTGGTAAATCAGTTCAACTCTTCACTGCTCCCTGCTTTCAAATTCTTTTACCTACATTGTCAGACCCCAACTCAGAACTACTCTTACCATCTGCCTCCTTTGCTCTTTTTTTTAAAAAAAAAAGTTTTATTATTTAACATTTTTTAGTTTTCAAAATGGATTTCCACAAAATTTTGAATTACAAATTTTCTCCTCATTTCTACCCTCCCCCCCACACCCCAAGATGGCATATATTCTGATTGCCCCTTTCCCCAGTCTGCCCTCCCTACTTTCACCCCACTCCCCCACATTCCCTTTCCCCTTACTTTCTTGTATGGCAAGATATATTTCTATACCCTATTGCTTGTATATTTTATTTCCCAGTTGCATGTAAAAACAACTTTTTTGAGCATTTGTTTTTAGAACTTTGAGTTCCAAATTCTCTACCTTCTTCCATCCCCACCCACCCTCCTTGAGAAGACAAGCAATTCAACATAGGCCACACATGTATTACTATGCAAAACACTTCCATAACAATCATGTTGTAAAAGACTAACTATATTTTCCTCCAACCTATACTGTCCCCCTTTATTCAGTTTTCTTCCTTGACCCCGTCCATTTTCAAAAGAGTTTGCTTTTGATTATCTCCTCCCCTGATCTGCTCTCCCTTCTATCATTCTTCATCTCTTATCCCCTTCCCCCCTCCTTTCCTGTGGGGTAAGATATCCAATTGAGTGTGTATGTTATTCCCTTCTTAAGTCAAATCCAATGAGAGCAAGATTCACTCATGCCCTTTCACCTTCCCCCTCTTCTCTTCCAATAGAACTGCTTTTTCTTGCCACTTTTATGTTAGATAATTTACCCCATTCCATCTCTCCCTTTCTCCTTCTCCCAGTATATTCCTCTCTCATCCCTTCATTGTATCTATTTATTTATTTTTAGATATCATCCCTTTATATTCAACTCACTCTCTGCCATTTGTCTATATATATGTAAATTCCCTTCAACTACTCTAATACTGAGAAAGGTTTCATGAGTTACAAATATCATCTTTCAATGTAGGAATATAAACAAAACAGTTCAAATTTAGTAAGTCCCTTTTGATTTCTCTTTCCTGATTACCTTTTCATGCTTATTTTGATTCTTATATTTGAAAGTCGAATTTTCTATTCAGCTCTGGTCTTTTCATCAAGAAAGCTTGAAAGTCTTCTATTTTATTGAAAGCCCATATTTTGCCCTGGAGTATTATACTCAGTTTTGCTGGGTAGGTGATTCTTGGTTTTAATCCTAGTTTCTTTGACCTCCAGAATATCATATTCCAAGCCCTTTGGTCAGTTAATGCAGTAGCTGCTAGATCTTGTGTTATCCTGATTGTGTTTCCACAATACTCATTGTTTCTTTCTGGTTGCTTGCAGTATTTTCTCCTTGACTTGGGAACTCTGGAATTTGGCTATAATATTCCTAGGAGTTTTCTTTTTGGGATCTTTTTCAAGAGGCAATTGGTGGATTCTTTCAATTTCTATTTTACCTTTTGGTTCTAGAATATCAGGACAGGTTTCCTTGATAAGTTTTTGAACAACGATGTCTAGGCTCTTTTTTTGATCATTGCTTTCAGGTAGTCCAATAATTTTTAAGTGGTCCCTCCTGGATCTATTCTCCAGGCCAGTGGTTTTTCCAATGAGATATTTCACATTGTCTTCCATTTTTTTCATTCTTTTGGTTCTGTTTTATAATTTCTGGATTTCTCATAAAGTCACTAGCTTCCACTTACTCCAATCTAATTTTTAAAGCAGTATTTTCTTCAATGGTCTTTTGGACCTCCTTTCCCATTTGGTTAATTCTGCCTTTTAAGGCATTCTTCTCCTCATTGGCTTTTTGGAACTCTTTTGCTATTTGGTTTAGTCTATTTTTAAGGTGTTATTTTTTTCAGTATTTTGGAGGGGTCTCCTTTCGCAAGTCATTGACTTGTTTTTCATGATTTTCTTGCATCACCCTCATTTCTCTTCCCAATTTTTCCTGTGCTTCTCTTACTTGATTTTCCAAATCCTTTTTGAGCTCTCCCATGGCCTGAGAACAATTCGTATTTTTCTTAGAGGCTTTTGATGTCAGCTCTTTGACTTTGTTGACTTCTGGTGGTTTGTTTTTATCTTCTTTGTCACAAAACAAAGAGTCTGTAGTCTGAGTCCTTTTACATTGCTTGCTCATTTTCCCAGCCGATTACTTCACTTTTGAGTTTTTGTCAGGGTATGACTGCTTTTAGAGTGGAGAGTGCTTTGTCCCATGCTTCAGGATTTTTGTACAGCTGTTTTCAGAGCTACTTCTACACAGCAAGTTCTGCCATGCTAGCACTCTTCTTCCCCTAAGAACTATCAACCAGAACTGTGACCCTGATCCAAGCAGGGCAAAGCAAGAGAACCCTGCCTCTGCACCAGCACAGCACTCCTTGCATTCCTGCTCTGATCTGCCACTTGATTCCTCCCATGAGTCGGCCTCGGGCCATAAGCAGCCACAGCTTGGGCTCTGTAAGCAGCCACCAGACCTTCCTGCTGCTATCGCTGCACCACCTCTGCTGCCCCTGGGCTGGGGCTGGACCAGGCACTTCTCTTACCCAGATCCAGCAGTTTTCCCACTGACTTGCTAAGTTGTCTTTGGCGTTTGTGGGTTAAGAAGTCTGGTAACTGCTACAGCTCAGTGATTCAGGATCCCAAGGCCTGCTCCACCCCACTCCCAGTGTGGTTAGTCCTGGTGTGGCCCAAACTGGGCTGTGCTCTGCTCCCTGCACCATGTGATAGACCCTTCCCAGTGATCATCCAGGCCATCTTGGGCTGCAGACTTGTTTCCCTCTGTTTTTCATGGGTTATGTAGCTCTAGTATTTGTTCAGAGCCATTTTTACAGGGGTTTGGAGGGATTTTGGGGGAGAGCTCAAGTGAGTCCATGTTTTCCAGCTGTCATCTTGGCTCTACCATCCTCCTATGCTCTATAGAGCATCTTGTTAGTTACATTTCATTATTGAGAGAATCAAAAGAGAGTTTTGCAAACCATAAATTGCTATAAAACTATCTACTATCATCACTACTGGTTGCAGAAACTGAGGATGTTTAGTCCAGACTAGAGAAAAGCACACTTCAGGGTTGGGGGGGATGATTGTTGTATGCAAGTATTTGAAGGAATGTTTCTTAGAAGGAGAATTAGATTTTCTCTGCTTGACCTCAGAGGGCAGAAGTTACAAAAAGGTAAATTGAGGCTTGATAAAGATTTAAAAACCCATAATAGTACTATCCAAAAGCAGAATATGCTGTCTCAGTGGATAATGGATTTCCTTCCATTTACTGGAGGAATTAAGCAAAGGCCAGATATTCATTTGTCAGGAATACAGTAGAGGAGATTATTAGATTTGCACTAGATATCCTTTTTGGTTCCTTCCTACCAGAGGTGTGCTGGAGCCGATTCAAACTGGCCCTAGAGAGCCGATTTTAAAATCTTCAGTGTGAACATTTGTACTTTGGAAATCAACAAATACTACAAATCACAGCTTGATTTACAGTTTTATTGATTGTATCTAGACTTTTTTAAAAAGTGAAGGAGGAAATGTTAATAAGCAAATTAAACTTAAAAGTGTGTTCCATATACATTCTATTTCCTTTTCTTTTCAGGAAGTTACTTGTTAAACATTTACCAACACATCACTGCTTTCTACTATAATTCCATATACAATATGTAATTTTATATTATATTCTATAATTCTGTGATATAATTAAGTGAAAATTTACTCAAGCTTAAGAAAGGAAGAAAAGGGATGTAGGTAATATGTTAGGCTCTGGTTGAGGCTTTTAATGTGATTTTTTTTTAAAGAAAAAAGATATGACAACAATTCACAATAATAAAATTGTTAAACTTTTCGTTTAAAGATGAGTTTAAGGGATTAACTCAGAAAGTGGACTCCCCAAAGTCCATGCAATTTCTAGAATATTTCAAGCGATTATAGCACAAATACTATTAGGAATCTAGATCTGGATGAAACACAGAACACTAGCCTTCAGTAGCATAGACTATTAAAAGACTAGTGCAGGGGCAGAGCCAAGATGGCCGCATGAAAACAGCGTCTTACTGAAGATCTCTCACAAGTTCTGCCAGATTCCTATAAAAAAGTGAATTTGAGCAGATTTGAGAGAGTTAGAAACTGCGAGAAGTCTGAGTGGGACAAATTTCCCAGCCAGGAGAGTCTGAAAGGCTGAAGGAATGAATCTGTGGGCTAGGAGAGCGCTCCGTGTGTGTGCGGAGCTGCTCCAGATGGGGCCAAAGCAGAAGCGGCTGGCTGGGAAACCTACGTATGAGACAGGCTGGGAGAAAGCAGGGTGCCCGAAACCAGCGGAGATCCCCAGGCCTCCCAACACTCTGTGGATGGCACTCTGTGGAAGCAATGAGAGGCAGCGCAACACCACAGACCCTGAGATACCAACTCCTGAGGCTTGCGGCCCAAGGTATGGAAAGCAGCTTCTTGAACTTCCGGGACACATAATGGCCAGGTAAATGGCTCTAATCCTTCCCCTCCCCACCC
>JAQQSZ010008631.1:0-12991 GCA_028646595.1 Phalanger gymnotis
TGTCTGTTGAATTCTTTCCCTCTTCCAGAGCATAACATAGTGGCTACTCCCCCTGCCCCATCTTCATTGAACCACTCTCTTCCAAGCTTCTTTAAGGGAACAGTGACCTCTCCCTCCTCAAATTTCTCATAGCATTAGGCAAGAGGCTTCCCCATGCACTTGACTCACTCTCCCATCTGTTATAGTTGTTTATGTGGCTATCAATCTTCTCAGATTGTGAAATCCTGGAGAGCAGAGTCTGTGTCTTTTAAAAAATCTTTGTATCTTTGTTATTTATGCTTTGAACATACTAAGGACATTAAATGGAATTATGCTTTTTAGAAGGCAAAATAATGACTTATGTACTAACTTGCTTGTTTGGCTTTTAGACCAGGAGAGATGAGTTCTGTCAAAGGATCATAGCTCTAGAGAGGGAAGAGCACGTAGAGGTCATCTAGTTTAATCTTCCCATTTTAAAGATGAAAAGACTGAGGCCCAGAGAGATGAGGTGGCTTACCTACCATCCTAGGTCATCCTACAAATCACAGAGCTGCAATTTGAATTTGGTCCTCATGTCTGCCAAGTTCCAAGTCTCCTTTCAATGTACGAGGTTTGACTTTCCTTAGTTGGCAGTAATAAAAGCTGAGTCCTACTAGTGCAGAAGTGGAGAATTGTGGCTCTAATTGTTGACCCCATTTCCAACAGAAATGACAGTCCTGATTAGAAGTGGAGAAAGAGAGAGGCAGGGCAGTACAGTGGGTAGAGAGTTGGCCTTAGAGTAAGGAAGACCTGAGTTTTCTGACATGACTAATTGTGTGGCCTGGGACTGGTCACTGAATTTCTCACTACCCTGACAACTCTTTAAAGACTATCATTTGCAGAACAGATGCGGGTCAGCATTGGTGGAGGGAATTTCCTCACTGGGAGCTCCCTACCCCAGTGAAATAACAGCTTCAATAAAAGACAGAAAAGAAGTGGAAAGAAGGCTGATCCACAGATAGGAGTGAGAGAAAAGTGACCATGAGTAATAGAGATGTCCAGAAAAACTCTCCAGCCAGAACAGAGCAGTCTGGGGACGTTCTCGGTACGGGAATAGGCCTCATTGTACAGGTGGGAGTTTATTGTGCTAACCCCCAGCTATCCCGAATTGGTTCAGATTGGTTCTGTAGGATAACAGCTCGCATTCCTGGAGGGCACCAAGCTCTGCAAAGCTCCTTTCCCCCAGCAAGGCTGTGCGGTAGAAGGGCATATTATTTCCATCCCCCATTTGATGAAGGAGGAAAGCAGGGCCCTTCGAGGTGAAGGAGCTTGCCCAGTTCAGCTTAGCTAGTAAGTGTCTGAGTCAGGATGTGCTCTGTACTAATTGAGGGGAGGTAGTGTTCTTCATTTTAGGAAGGTTTCCAATAAAAATGGTGAAAAGGAATGAATGAATGGAAGAGCACTTAGTAGGCTCTTGCTATGTGCAAAGCAATGTAAATGAAATCTAAAGGTTTAGTCCTTAAGGCGTTAACCTTCACTGAACCAGAACGCACCCCTACAAGGGACAGAACATTTTCCTTTTCCAGGGATGGCCTTTGGTTTGGCCTTTGTCGGGGAAGGCATATTTCTGAGTGTGTTACATACTTGGATGGATTCTACACTTTTTTTTTTCTTTTGGAGCCCCGAAGAGACTTGTAGTAGCAAGAATTATTGATGCTGAGAACCTTTGTGCTCGTGCCTCTGCCAATGCTGCAGTCCTCAGCGGAGGCGGCTGCGGCGGCAGATTCCCATCAGCCTCACAGGGAATTAGGAGGGCTGCATTTTCTCCTTCAGCCCTTTCAGCCCCCGGTGTGTCTGTGGGGCTGGGGGTAGAGCGTGAGGGAGAAAGAGTGAGTGAGAGAGAGAGAGAGGGAGAGAGAGAGAGAGAGAGAGAAAGAGAGAGAGAGAGAGAGAGAGAGAGAGAGAGAGAGAGAGAGAGAGAGAGAGAGGGAGAGAGACGTTTCTGCGGCCAAGGATGTGGATAGGCTCAGCTGTGCAGGGTAAGTGGAGATGTAGCTGATGGCTACACCCACCTGGGAGGGGAGGGATGCTTGGTAAGAATAACCGCCCCCCCCAAAAGAGTGGGGGAAAGGAAGTTGAAGGTGCTTATGTTTCAACTGCTTTTGCCGACAGGGGGAGGTGGAAATTGCTTGGGAACAATGGCCTGGTTCTATCACTAAGGCGGTGTGACCTTGTAATGACCTCACCATTCTTCTGGGTCTCAGTTTCTGCCTTTGTTAAATGAGAGATTTGGATAGAATGATACAATTCAATTAAATTCAGCTTGGCTAGCATCTCTTAAGGCCCTACTCTGTGCAAGCGACCCTACCGGGGAATACAAGCCCAAGAGGAGATAGTCCAGTTTCTGCCTTATTTAAGGTCCCTCCCAGCTTGAACAGTAGATTTGAGTACATGTTTACTGTAGTTCTATGGATGGGCACTTAGATCTTGGCTCATGCACGCCTTGAATTAGTGTAGCATTCTGTGTGATGAAGGTTTCTGTTGTTCCCCATCCCAGAAGGGAAACCTTGGAAGGATTTAGCTTGATGTGGTTTTACCCTGTGGCTGGGGAACCTGTAGTACTCCCAGCAGGGTGGGGGGGGGTGCTGAACCAGGGCTGGACAAATACTTTGTTTTTCACAAACTGTCAAAGAGCCAAACATTTCCAAGTAGTCCTTCCACCCCAAACATCAACTGAATACCTACTGTGTGTTCATACTAGCCCTGTATCAGGTGAAAGTAGCAGAGGGGAGCTCGAGGTCCCTGAAATTTTATGAGTAGGGAAATTGAGGCCTGGAGAAGGAAAACAACTGGCCCAGGGTCACAAGGTAGCTAATGACAGAGCCAGGATTCCAACCTAATTTGTCTTGATTCCAAATCCAGCTTTCTTTCTTTTGCATCATGCTGCCTAGCGGGGACTCCATAAATACTTAAGTTAATTGGATTCCATGTTGGCTGGCAGCCTGGTAGGTGTGTCCATTCTTTGGAATGAACTTAGAATTTTCTGCTTGTTCTCTGGGCAGCTATTGCAGGACTTCAGTTCTGGGGGAGCAAAAACAGCCCCACTAAATAGTAACCCTCCAGCAGATAGAGGACACCAGAGAACTTTTCCAGGCTGGGATGGGGGCGGTGGGTGGGAGGATGATGTGGAAACCAGGGGCTGTGGGGGCTGATAGAAGTTGAATGTGGGATCTCCAAGTGGGAACTTGGAGTTGCCGGATGGAATTGGAGATGCCCAAGCCCCAAGCCAGTAGACCAGAGCAGCTGCTGTTTACACACAAGCTCAATTTTCAATTTTTGGATAAAATTGAAAAAGAGAATGGCAGTAGGATTCACAATGCACACAGTTCCTCACCTGATCTCCTCAGGGGTGGGGAGCCTGTGGCCTCGAGGCCGCATATGGCCCTCTAGGTCCTTAAGGGCTGCACTTGAAGACTGAGAGGGCCACATGTGACTCCTCAAGCATGTAGCTCTTTAGGTCTGGCCAATTCAATTCAATTCAGCAAAATCCAACACACACTGTGTCAGGCCTTGTGATAAAAAGATGAAAAAAGACAGCCTTTGCCTTCTAAGGGGTTGTAACCTGCGGTGGTGGTGGAGGAAATGGAAGAGGACCTATGTACAAAGACAATGCAGGGTAGAGTGGGATGAGGACAAATGAGAGTCCAAGATCTCAGAGACAACATGAAAAGGAAATTTGGGGAAAATCAGGGAAGGCTTCCTGGAGGAGGAACCAACTTCTGTGCACTTGTATTCTAATTTGTATTCTCTTTATCTTCTCCTTTACTAGATTATAAGCTTCTTGAGGGTCTTATACTTCTGTATTTTCTCCTTTCCCCTCCTGAATTTGGTGCTAATTGTACTCATCACTTATAGTTATGGTATCACAAAACATGTTTGAGATGCCGTCGATGCACATATGTATATAAATATATGTGTGTATGCATGTACTTGCATGCATGCATACATATACACATACATACATAGACACACACACACACACACACACACATATATATATTACTCATGCATAAGAACATGGTCCCTCAAGGGGCTTATAGTTGACTTGCATTTGTTGTTGTCTAGATCTCTGATTTCATTACTGTGGGGAACTCTCAGTGTGGAAATTCCCTTCAAGATGGCAGATAGTCAACTCTTCGGTAACATATACTTGCCTGGGGCATCGAAGGGTTAAATGACTTGCCTTAGAATACCCAACCTGTGTTTCAGAGGCAGAACTTGAATCCGAATCTCCATGATTTCAAGGCCTTTTCTTTATCTTGCTTTTCCTTTTATTTATGTTTTCCCCAGTAGCTAAATGAAACCTTTTTAAATGATCAAGGAGATGACACCTCCCCCTCCCATACATAACCACACACACACACACACACACACACACACACACACACACACACACAGACTCAAGCCAATTTCAAGAATTATTTAATAAGAGGTAACCACAGCTTCCACTACCCAAGATAAGGTCCCAGGATTTGAAATGTAGACGTGCCTATTTCACAGTAAAAACAAGGAAAAGAGAGGTCGATTTTAATCCTGGGTTTTATCTCCTCCCATGGGATGCTGGGAGAAGGAGGCCAGCAGGTAAGTTCCTGGAATTTTCCTCACAGAAAGAGAGAATGAACAGGCTGCCTGGGAATGCTACGATGAAGAGAAATGTCCCTTCTTCACCTTTCCAACACTGGTTCCTGTGGAGGTCTGCTACAGAGGACAAGCCTTGCAGGGCAAGGGGCTGCCTGGTGACATCTCAAGCAATTGATGCCTGGGGTTTTCCCATAAGGTAGAATCACCTCTGTCTCTCAAGCTTCACCTGTTCTCTCAGAAGCTGTCAGGCTTCCTGGAATTTTTTATTAAGGATTTCAGGGCCCTGGAGATACATTTCTGAGCTAACTGTGACAAGCTACCCAAAGAGAAACTTAGTCATTCTGCCTTTTATTTAAAGGTCTGGCAGGAATTGCAGGCAAAATCCAACTTCTTTCCGCCCCTCCTTAGCTGTGAGATACTTCTGTCTGGGTCTTGGTTTCCCCCAACAGCCTAATGCAGCGGTTAGACTACACAAACTCAAGTTCTAACAGTCTGAGATTGCAGGAAATGTTCTCCTACCTCCAAAATTTGGGGTGAATATTGAATCGTGAGAGCATACACAACCCTGGGCTCAGGGGCTTTTCTTATGTCCTTTGCCCGGAACTTAGCTTCTAAGGGCCCATCTCCTACTAATTTCCTTTGTTTGGGGATAGTGGTCTTCATAGCTCTCACATTTTATCAGCACTGGGACTGTGGTTGTTGATGGCAGCAAAACATAGAGATGAGGTAGTAAACGGGACCCCAACAGTCAGGGAGAAAGCTAGAATCTGGGGGCCAGGCAAGGCCATGGGTTGGAAGTAGATTAGTAGTCAGTAGTCCAGAAATAAACAAAAATGAAATGTCTTGGTGAGGCCATGGCTTATAAACCATGAGTGAACTAGAACAAGGAGGATTCTGAAACCACCGTTATTGTACAAAGTTAGCCAGATCAACTGAACTGTCAGGGTGGGAAGGCAGCAGCTGTGAGCACTTTCTGTAAGGTGACACTCCCAGGCCCCCCCCCCACTGTATTAGAAGAAGAAAACCAGGTTTGAGCATGATAAGAGGGGTTGCTGTGGTGGTTCCTGACACTTGGCATAATGTAGAGAGATACCAGCCTTGTTATGAAATGATTTAAATGGAAAAGCCCATGCTTTTCCAAAGGAGCTGAGTGCAAGAATCCCATTCCTAGTTTGCAGATCCAGAAGTGAAATATAGCCTAGGCCAGGCTCTGGGGAGTGAACTAATGAATAAAAAAGGATTTTGCTTCATGTAGGGATAGGAGAAGAACATGATCCATTCTCACTTCTTTTCTCCTTGTCTTCCTCTTGGGTCTTATGCATTCAGGGACTTCAGATTTTGTTTTTTTTTTTTTGAATGGGTGGGAGGTAACATATTCAGCTATGGAGATGTCTCTGGTTGAGACAGGGAGACTGATCCTTAATGGTGGAACACATGATTTTAAATAACCTGTCTGTCGTTCCTCGCAGCTCGAAGCTCCTATTGCTTCATTTAATGCAAACAGCACACCATCAGGTATTTTCCTTATGGGCAGCGACTTACACAAATAGGTCCAGAGAAACCATTTTTAATCCAGGATTTGTGGTAACCAAATCCATGAGACACAGTGACTATGGGGAAATTTTCAGACATGGGAAAATAGCCTTGTTATTCAGAACCCTGGTAATGGGATTTTACATATACTTATAAAAAAGAAAAACAGAGTTGCTAAGCAGATTGATAGTTTAACAAGCCTACTTTAAAGCAGGCTTTCAGAGGCATCATTTGCATTTTAACAATGAATGTGCAAATTATAAATGGTTCCTTATCTATTTTTAAAGCACTTATGAGATTCTCGAAGACATATAGCCCGGCTCCGCATCCCCCCTCCCCCATATAGTCTGCAATGATGCTCTATAGATGCTTTAGAGTACAAAACTGCATTGCTTTAAAAATGCTCTATTACCACATCTTACCATTAATGCAGACTGACCTCTTTATCTTCTCAATTAGAGTGAATTAGTGAGGTTTCACAGCGGCCTTAAAACTTTGAAGTTAGAATCAAGGTATGCAGTGAGTCACGCGTGGGTTTAGAGAGCAGAGAGGGAGGCAGGGAGGGAGGAAGAGAGTTTAGAAGCAGGGCAGAGATGAGGAGGAGAGAAGGATGAGAGTACAGAGTGAAACTAAGTGAAATCCTGAATGTAGCCTACTTAGAGTGCCTCTTTCTGGGCCTCCAGTTAGTTACATCAGGATCTAAGCATTGTGTTGACTAAGATCCTCTCTAAATCATAACTCATGAGCCCCCATTGATGCAGTTTGTGTTTACTGGTCAGCCAGGTGACACACTTGGTTTATGCTAAAAGTGTTTAAATGCAACAGCATTCTACTCGCAAACCTTGAATTCATTTTCCTATAAATACATATGTGTATAGTGATCAGAATTGATCTTTATGGAGATCATGTAAGGGGCAACTACACATAGGTGACCAGGGCATCTACATGAAAGGATATACATATAAGGAACATGTCTGATCACAGCACGAGTATGAAAGTTAACTCATACCTCCCATGATGAAAAGGTGCTCAGAGAAATGAAATAGGAGCTTGAGGTAGAGGAATAGAGTAGATAATGAAAGAAGGGGGAGCTTGGAAAAGACGTAGGGGCCACTCAACTGGGATGTGGGATATAATTTTAGTGTCTGATAAGACAATATGTGAAGATTTTTTTTTGCCTCCATGAATGATTTCTTAAAATAAAAGCAGGGAAAGAAACCATTGGGGTGGTAGGAAGATTGGGGAAGGTACAAAAGACAAAGTATATGACAAAACGATGTGGCAAGGGGGGAACACCAAAGGCAAACCAAGAGTGGCAGTGCACTGGCCTGGGAATGATGGGTACAGGGTCCTAATCCAGCTTCTGTCACTAGCTTACTGTGCAACCTTGGTCAAGTCACCCCCACCCCACCAGGCCCCTTTTTGAGCTTCAGTTTTCTTCTTTGTGAAATGACATGGTTTGGCAAAATTAGAGGTCTTAAATTTGGTGGATACTTGGGTTGCTTGCAGCCCCTCAAATACTGTGCAACCCTTTTCCTGCTTAGAAATACATATAATCAATTTGATAAATCTTTGTTTGAAAGTAAATAAATATCTGGGTAATATAGAAATAGATCAGTGGCCACGGTTTAAACCAAAGATCACCCTGAAAGTACCTTTCAGGTCTGAGCTGCTATGATGACTCTTTCCCATTTCTGAGGAGACTCCTGGATGCTAGTTACCATAGGTAACCATCAGTCAAAGGAGGCCTAGTTGGCATGGACCAACTTCTGCCTATTTAACCACCTATAATCTCTCTAGTGCCATATTAGTTAATTGCCTCTAGTAGGGATACCAGAGCGTCAGCCCAAGTTTGGAGACTGGGGGTGCAGGTTAGGGAAAGGAAAATGTTTGACTCCATCTGCTCACCATGGGGCTTCAGGGATGGGTGGGCTGGTGATGTTGGATCAGGGTGGGTAGTGCATGGCATGAGGTCTGGCCCTTGTTCTAGGAAAGGGAAATCAGGAGGGCCCTTTGCTAGAAGCAATTATTGAACTGCCCTCCACACCCTCCCCTAGAGTTCCTTTTCCTTGAACTCCTGATAATAATAACTATATCTATCTCAAGATTCCTTGCCCCCTTTAAAAGCAGCCAGCCTGGAAAGCCCCAGGTCACACCCAACCTCAAGAATCAATTGGCTTGTAAGCACTCAATCTGTGTCTCCTAATGGGCATGAAGGATTCACAGCCCATTCATCATTCATCCCACAGTCCACAAATATTTATGAGGTACCTTCCTGCAAGCAAAGGGAGAAGAAAAAAGTGAGGAAAAATAGATGATCTTATCTTGCAACCTCCCCATCTTTACTACCAGTGAGGCTGGGGTGGGAGAAGGATCTCTTTGGGACAGGTGTGCATTGGTCTCCAAATCCTCTGTCTGGTTTCCAAATCCTGGGCCTTTGGGGTGGTGTCCAGATCCTTCGCCTGTGGCTTTCCCTGTTGGTGTTTAGTCAGAAGCTCTTGGCCAGGTGGGGAGTTACTAAAGATTGAGGCTGAGAGGCCTGTGCCCAATATGTGAGAGCAGGAAAGGCAGGGGCACCTTGGAGATTGTTATCTTCACTTATCTCTCCCTACCAGTCCATTTGGCCTGTGTATGTGTGTGTGTAGGGGGAGGGAGATCAGACCTATGATTTCATAGGTATAGGGAACTCACAGTGAGGGAAACTTCCTCTACCAATGCAGAACAACTCTTCCTTTCTAACTTATAGCCTTAAATAGTTGCCCAGGGCACTAAGAGGTTATGTGACTTGTCCTTGGTTAATCAGTCAGTATGTGGCAGAGGTGAAACTTGACCCAAGGTCTTCCCAATTTGGACACCAACACTCTCTCATCTGCTGTGCTTCCTCTCCTCTTTAGGAAAGTTTTCTTCTGGAAAATGTTGGAAACTCTGGTCACTTCTCCTGAGTTACTCTAAGCTTCTTGGACTATCCTGGTAATTTTTCTCCTGGGGTTCACCTTAGAGTGGGCAGTAGTCAGCATGTCAGGGCAGTGCTGGGGGAAATAGAGATCTGAATAATAAAGGGGTGAAGTTTGGTTTCTGAAATTAGAGGCATGTGGGTAAATCTGCTGCAGATGCTTGTAAGAATCTACTTTAAACCATGAATGGGGCTTTTGTGTGTCCTCACTCATTTCTGTGTGGACTGTGATTCCATTTTAATGAAATACCCAGCTGTTTGGCCTCCGCTGGTACCTTGGTATCATGTCTGTGCACACTGGCTCTGGGGCGTGTGGTTGATGGGGACGGGAGTACTTGGTGCTTGGCTCTGTTGAGCTGTTTGAGGCCATCTCATTCATCGTGTCTGTCCTTGTGATCTGTTAGTAAAGGGCATAGATAAGCAACCAGTGATCTTTCTGTCATAGAGAATGTTCACCAACAGGATAATGTCCAAAATTATCCTTTGAAGGCCTGGATAATGTCCATTGTAGTGGAAAATTCCCAGTTAAGAAGGTGAACGTGACATTAATTTCGTTACTTTTTCTTTTGACTAATTAAACCTGAGGGTGGGTGAAGGATTTCTTTGTCTTTAACTGAGATCCTTGGTAGGTACTTGGTAAAGAGTTAAGAGTTATAGAGTATCATACCTGGAAGTTGCCTTAGAGTCATTTCTTGGAGCATCTTATTGTATAGAGGAAGAAAAGATGAGGTCCAGAGAAGACAAGTGACTTTTCCAAGGTCATATGTACAATAAGCCAAGGCTAGACAGACCTTAAGTCCCATCGGGCTGTTCATCCCAACGCTCTACTCTGTGTGTCCCTAAGGCTACCCCTCCAGTCTGCAATGCACTCTCTGCCTCCAAGGTTCTTTGGCCTCCTTCAGAGCTGGACTCAGGCCTCCCTTCCAAGGGGAAGTGATGTGTTCCTGATTCTCCTAGCCGCTCTGCCCTCCTCCTACCATGACCTTGCCTTTATTTTGTATTTTGTATCTGTTTGTATGGGTTCCTGTTGTTTCCTGCGATAGAAGATAAACTTCTAGAGGGCAGGCTCTGTTTTGTTGTTATCTTTATATCTATCCCCTAGCAAATAATAGACACCTAATAAATGCTAATTGATTGGTGGGCTACTAGGTAGCACAATAGATAGAGCACTGGGCTTGGAATCAGCGAGGCTCATTTTTCTGAGTTCAAATCTAGCCTCAGATACTTACTAGCTGGGTGACCCTGGGCAAGTCACTTAGCCCTGTTTGCCTCAGTTTCCTCATCTGTAACACGAGCTGAAGAAGGAAATGGCAAACCACTCTAGTATGTTTGCCAGGAAAACCCCAAATGGGGTCACGAAGAATCAAAACCGACTGAACAACAATTACTCGATAACATTTCTAAAGTTTTTGTTTAAAATTCTTATGATGTATTGTTTTTACATTCTGTTCATTTCCAGATATATCCCTTTCCCCTTCCCTACACAGAGAGCCGCACCTATAGAAAGGAAGAAAAATGAGAGAAAAAAAGCAGTTGTGTTTTTAGTTTACAGACTGCTTTTGTCTTAACTGTGCTATAAGTTAGGTAGTGCAAATATTATTAGCCTCATTTTGCAGATAATGTAAACAAGGCTCTGAGAGGTCCAGTGATTTGCTCGTGGTTACACAGCTTGTAAGCATTTGGGGGTGAGAGTTGAATGTGGGTCTGCAGTCCAACATTCCATCTGCTCCAACATGGTGCCTTTTAGGAGACTGCGTAGCTTTTTCCTCTCTGGGTCTCATCTTTTTCTCCTCTGTACAATAAGAGGCTCCAATAAATGGCTCTAAGGTAACTTCCAGGTATGAACATCTTTTCATTCTGTGTTCTGATGGAGTTGTTTATGTAGGCAGCCAGCCTCCAACCCCCCTGCTGTGCTAAGCTCTGCTTCTCGCCTCTTTTCTGAGATTCCATCTAATGGGTATGTGCTGCCGTTTGGTGCAGAGGCATTTTCTGCTCAGTGGGGTGGAGGGCATACATTGGAGGGGAGCTAGAGAACAGGTTGGATCTCAACACTGACTCAACCCTATGCCCAAGCTGCTCCTCTGCCCCTTTCAGCTTTCTGCTCCAGCATGTGGCTTGGATGCATTTGGAGAGGCAAGAATAAAAGCCCCACTGAGATTAGTTAACACCCTCAAAGAACGCTCTCTGTGTGTCTGAAACCCTTAGCTCTCTGACTTTTATGTGTCAGCCCTAAGAGAGGTCAGCATTCTTATTGCTCGAGAGTAAATTTATCCTGGGTTTCTCCCATTCTTCTCTGTCCACTCCCTACAGACAATTATTATATATCTAGTGTGCAGAGCTATTCATACAGATCTTCAGGCAAATATTATGGTGAGAGGGGATGGATTCCCAGCTGTGGGATCTTCATCTCCTTAGGGAATGTAGATTCCTTATTGAGTTGTTAGGTCTGGGGAGGGGATTTGGGGGCCAGGCATCATATCCATCTAACTTCCTTGGGTGTGGTGCTCAGCAAATCTTCTTGGTCAGTGATTATGAATAAACATCCAATGCAATTCATTTTTTGGACCATGTCTCTCTTGATCACATATATTTTTTTTTTAACATTACCTGTCTTGGAGGACCATTGCAGTAGTTAAGATTAGGCTTGTGCAATTAGGTGACAACTGGTTAACACCCTTTGTGTCCTGGTTACATGTGGGGAAATGGAGACATCTAAGACATGGCCCCCATTCTCAAGTAGGGTACAATGTAGTGCACAGAAATACAGATAGCAAACTATAAACTTTAGCTTATTCTCTTAAATGTTTCATAGACTCATGGTAATTGCAAAAAGGAGTCCAGGAAAAGAGTGGGTCTTCAGGCTGGAATTGTCAGATAAGATTTCAGGGAAAACATGCAGACCAAGATAGGTCACGAAGAATGAACAGGATTTAGAAAAGAGGAAGGAGGGCATTCTAGATGGAGGGAACAGCATGAACAAAAGCTTAGGGGCAGGAAAGAGTAAATGTGGCATGAGTAAGGAATGAGTAAAAGTTCTGAGCTACAGGTGAACTTATACCAGAAGAGAAGCCCCCCAGGGAACTGAGATTCAATCCTAGCAAAAGCCCCTTCATTCTCTGGGGTGAAAAGAGTAGGAAGACCCAAACCAACCTTTTTATGTGATCCTCAGAACTGGAAATCATAAATGTTGTAAGATCTGATTCTCTTAGCTTTATCTTGCCAGAACTGGGCCTAGAAAGTGAGCAGGACCTAGAGGTGAGAGAACAGGGTTTTAATCCTGTCTTTGAAACATGTTTTTTGACCAGTCTTTGAATGAATGCGAAGGCATTTATTAAGTGCTTACTATAGACAAAGTGGCAGCTAGCTGGTGCCATAGTGCACAAAGTACTGGGGCTGGAGTCAGGAAGACACTTATTAGCTGTATGACCCTGGGCAAGTCACTTAACCTTGTTTGTCCCAGTTTCCTCATCTGTGAAAGGAGATGAAGAAGGAAATGGCAAACCACTGCAGTATCTTTTTTTATTTTTATTTTTTCCACTGCAGTACCTTTGTCAAGAAAACCCCAAATGGGGTCACAAAGAGTGAGACATGACTGAAAAATGACTGATGGGCAAAGTAATTTTCTGGGTTGGTGGAGAGGGAAGTAGCAGGTTGTACAGAGGAAAGTAATGCTGTGGGGTAGCACTGTGATGAGACCCTGGATGTGAAGGGTGGTAATAGTTGTGTTGTACACCATCTGAGGACCCTGGTCCAGGGCATGAGTGTGGTAGCTAGGGAGGAAACATCTTTTCTCCCCTCTCAAGTTGGTGTCCAGTTGCAAAGCCCCAAACTCTCTCTGAGTTATCATTCTGGATCAAAACAAGCTAAAAGAGGGGGGGCGGAGCCAAGATGGTGGCTGGAAAGCAG
>JAQQSZ010008632.1:0-12991 GCA_028646595.1 Phalanger gymnotis
TGTTTTTAGAACTTTGAATTCCAAATTCTCTCCCCTCTTCCCTTCCCACCCACCCTCCCCAAGAAAGCAAGTAATTCAACATAGGCCACAAGTGTATCATTATGTAAAACCCTTCCGCAATACTCACCTTGTGAAAGACTAAGTATATTTTGCTTCTTCCTAACCAATCCCCCTTTATTGAATTTTCTCCCTTGACCCTGTCCCTTTTTGAAAGTGTTTGTTCTTGATTACCTCCTCCCCCATCTGCCCTCCTTTCTATCATTCCCCTCTTTTTTATCTTCTTCCTCCTTTCCTGTGGGGTAAGATACCCAATTGAATGTGTATGTTATTTCCTCCTCAGGTCAAATCCTATGAGAGCAAGATTCACTTATTCCCCCTCACCTTCTCCCTCTTCCCTTGCTACAAAACTGCTTTTTCTTGCCACTTTTATGGGAGATAATTTACCCCATTCTGTCTCTCCTTTTCTCCCTCTCTCAATATATTCCTCTTTCTTCCCTTTATTTGACTTTATTTTTTTAGATATCATCCCTTCATATTCAACTCACCCTGTGCCCTCTGTCTTTCTCCACATATATATATATACACACACACACACATAGAGGTGGAGCGGGCAAGCACCAATACCAGGATCCCAGGCATGCCACTGTACAGTTAGGGGAATCAGCAGGCACCAGCACTGGTGTCCACCAGTGGCTGAGCCTATCCACCCCTCCCCCACACCTCATTCTGTGAGCTTCTGTTTAATTCTAGGGAAACTCAGAAGAATGTGGCCTCAGCACACACCAGCTAGCTCCAGCTCAGCACCAGGTGAGCAGCAGCATTTTATATGTATAGCTTTTAGTTGACAGAACCAGAGGCTAAGCACACAAAACTAGTAATCAGGACCCTAGTTCTGACCACAGGAAGCTTGGGACAGAGCCCCTTGTTCCCCAGAAGCAGAGATCCACTTTAAAAGCCAGGAAAATGGCACCCACCATGAATCGAAAGCAGAATAGAAAAGTCACAAGCCCAAAAAGAATTCTTGGAAGAGCTTAAGAAGGAATTTTAAAACCAAATTAGAGCAGTAGAAGAAAAATTGACCAATGATTTTAAAAATACAAATGACAAAATGAAAAAATTTTTTGCGGAAAAGAACAGTATCTTAAAAAGTAAAATTGGCCAAATTGATAAGGAAGTACAGAGCCTATTTGCAGAAAATAACTCCGTAAAAGGAAAAAAATTGACTAAATGGAAAAAAAGGTACAAAAGCTAACTGAAGAGAATAATTTGTTAAAAATTAGAATTTGGCAAGTAGAAGCTAATGATTCCATGAGGCTTCAAGAATCACTCAAACACAATTTAAAGAATGAAAAAGTAGAAGAAAATGTAAAATATCTCATTGGAAAAACAAATGACCTGGAAAATATATCCAGGAGAGATAATCTAAGAATTATTGGTCTACTGGAAAACCGTGATGAATAAAAGAGCCCGGATAGTATCTTCCAAGAAATCATTAAGGAAAATTGCCTTGTGGTCCTAGAACAAGAGGGCAAAATAGTCATCGAAAAAAATCCAACCATCACCTCCTGAAAACAATCCCAAATTGAAGACGCCAAGGAGAATTGTAACCAAATTCTAGAATTATCAGGTTAATGAGAAAATGCTACAAGCAGCCAAAAAACCCCAATACAAATATCAAGAAGTACAGTCAAGGTCACGTGGTGTCTTGCAGCTTCTACATTAAAAAATCATAGGGGTTGGAATATGATATTCCCGCAAGGCAAAGGAGCTTAGACTACAACCAAGGATCAACTACTCAGCAAAATTGAGCATAATCTTTCAGGCTAAGAGATGGACATTCAGTGAAAGAAGGTATTTCCAGAACTTCCTGATGAAAAGACCAGAGCTGAGTGGAAAATTTGATCTTCAAATGCAGGACCGAAGACTGGCATAAAAAGAAAAACAAGAGAAAAGAAGAAAAAATAAACCTTGTTATTCAATACGGCCAATATGTTTACATTCCTATGTGGGAGGATGATGCTTATTAATCTTGAGACTTGCATATTTATTATGCCATTTAAAAGGGATGTGGGTATAATGGGATATGGGTGTAAGTATAAAGTAACTGATCTGGTGACAAAAAACCTAAAAATCTTAAAAACCCTACATTACAAAGGGCTTATAATGGGAGAAGAGGAGAGGAGGCAGAAAGAGGTAATTTACATCACATGAAAAGGTACAAAAACATAGTAGAGGGAAAGAAGGGAGGGAGATGAGCACTGTTTCAGCTTTATTCATTGGATTTGATTTGGAGAGGCAATCTAAGTTGTCCTTCATGCAGTAGGATGGGAAAGGGGAAAGCAAAGGAGGGGTGATGTTTAGAAGGGAGGGGATAAGTTGTAAAGGAAGAGGGCTGGTAGGAAGGGAAAATTGAGGGAGGTGGTCATCAAAAGCAAAACTCTTTTAAAGGGGGGAAGGGCGAAAAGAGAAATAAAAGCATAAACACGGGGGGAGGGGAATAGGATGGAGAGAAACACTGAGATAATAATCATAACTGAATGGGAATGAAATGAACTCTCCACTAAAATGGAGGCAAGTAGCAGAATGGAATAAAAACCATAATCCTACAATATGTTGTTTACATGAAACACATTTGAAACAGGGGGATACACACAGGGTAAAGGTAAAATGCTGGAGTAGAATATATTATGCTTCAGCTGAAGTAAAAAAAAAGGAGAGGTAGCAATCCTACTCTCAGACATAGCTAAAGGCAGGATAGATGTCATTAAAATAGATAAGGAAAGAAACTATCCTGCTAAAAGGCACCATAGACAATGAAGTAATAGAATTACTTTACATATATGCACCAAGTGATATAGCATCCAAATTCTTAGAAGAGAAGTTAAGAGAGTTACAGAAACAAATAGTCAAAAAACTATACTAGTGGGGGACCTTAATCTCCTCCTCTCTGAACTTGATAAATCTAACCTCAAAATAAACAAGAAAGAAGTTAAGGAAGTGAATAGAAACTGGTAGATATGAAAGACCCTAGAGAAAACTGAATGGGGATAGAAAGGAAAATACCTTTTTCTCAGTGGTACATGGCAAATACTCAAAAATGGACCATGTAGTAGGGCATTAAAAAACACTCCAGTGTAGAAAGAAATAGTCAATGCATCCTTTTCAGATCATGATGCAATAAAAACTATATCTAATAAAGGGCCATAGAGTAAAAAGTAATTGGAAACTAAACAGTCTAATCCTAAACACTGAATGGGTCAAACAACAAATCATAGAAAAAATTAACAACTTCATTCAAAAGAATGACAGTAATGAGACCACATTCCAAAACTTATGGGATACAGTGAAAGTGGTTCTTAGGGGAAATTTTATATCTCTGAATGCTTACATAAATAAAACAGAGAAAAAGGAGATCAGTGAATTGGGTATACAAGCGAAAAAGCTAGAAAAAGAACAAACTGAAAATCCCCAATTAAATACCAAATTAGAAATACTGAAAACGAAAGGAGAGAGTAATAAAAAGGAAATAAAGAAAAGTATTGAACTAATGAATAAAACTAATACCTGGTTTTATGAAAAAAAAAACAAGCCAACGAGATGGATAAACCTTTGGTCATTTTGATTCAAAAAAAGAAAGAAGAAAACTGAATTACTAGTATCAAAAATGAAAAGGGTGAATTCACCTCCAATGAAGAGGAAATTAAAACAATAATTAGGAATTATTTTGCTCAGTTGTATGCCCATAAATTTGACACTCTTATTGAAATGGATGGATATTTATAAAAATATAAATTTCTCAGAATAACAAAAGAGGAAGTAAAATACTTAAGTGACCTCATGTCAGAAAAATATATTGCGCAAACATCAGTGAACTGCCTAGGAAAAAATCTCGAAGGCTGGATTGATTTACATGTGAATTCTATCAAACATTTAAAGAATAATTAATTCTAATGCTTTATCGACTACTTGGGAAAATAGGTGAAGAAGGAGTCCTATCAAATTCTTTTTATGAAACAAATATGATACTGATGCCTAAACCAAGAACAGTCAAAATAGAGAAAGAAAATTATAGACTAATTTCCTTGTTGAATATAGATGCAAAAATTTTAAATAAAATATTAGCAAAAAGATTATAGCAACTTATCATGAGAATAATACTAGGGTGTAAACTAATTACACCGGTTCAATAATTAGGAAAACTATCATCATCATTGGTCATAACAACAAAATGAGTAGAAAATATATGATTTTCTCAATAGATGCAGAAAAAAACTTTTGACAAAATACAGCACCCATTCCTATTAAAAACACTAGCTAGCATAGGGATAAATGGAACCTTCTTCAGAATGATAAATGGCATCTACAAAAAAGATCAGCAAGCATTATATGTAATGAGGATAAGCTAGATGCATTTCCAATAAGATTGGAGGTGAAACAAGGATATCCATTATCACCCCTGTTACTCAATATGGTACTAGAATTGTTAGCATTAACAATAAGAGAAGAAACAGAAATCGAAGGAATTAGAATTGGCAAAGAAGGAAAAAGTTATCACCCTTTGCAGATGATATGATGATAGACTTAGAGAATGCTAATGAATCAAGTAAAAAACTACTTGAAATAATAACCTCACCAAAGTTGTAGAATATAAAATAAACCCACATAAATCTTTGTCATTCACATATATTATCAACAAAGCCTAATAGCAAGAGATAGAAAGAAAATTTCCATTTAAAACTACTGTAGACTTTATAAAATATTTGGGAGTCTACCCGCTAAAACAAACCCAGGAACTAGATGAACACATTACAAAACACTTTTCACACAAATAAAGTCAGCTCTAAAGAATTGGAAAAATATCAGTTGCTTGTGGCTGGGCTGAGCTAATTTACCTAAATTAATTTGCTTGTTTAGTGCCATCCCAGTTAAACTACCAAAATTATTTTATAGAGCTAGAAAAAATAATAAAATTCATTTGGAACAAGAAAAGGGACAGAATATCAAGTGAATTAATGAAAAGAAATGCTAGGGAAGGTAGCATAGCCATACCAGATCTTAAACTGTATTATAAAGCAGCAGTTATTAAAACTACTTGGTACTCACTAAGAAATAGAGTGGTAGGTTAGAGGAATAGGTTAGGTACACAAGACCCAGTAGTCAATGACTATAGCAATCTACTATTTGATAAACTCAAAGAATCCATCTTCTGGAGAAAAACTCACTATTTCACAAAAACTACTGGGAAAAATGGAAAATGGCATGGCAGATACTGGGCCTAGACCAATATCTCACACCATAAACCAAAATAAACTCAAAATGTGTTCACAATTTAGATATAAAGGCTGATACTATAATCAGTCTAGGAGAATAAGGAATAGTTTACCTGTCACATTTATGGAGTAGGGTTAAATTCATGACCCAACAAGAGATAGAGAGCATTACAAAATGCAACATGAATAATTTTGATTATGTTAAATTGAAAAGTCTTTTGTACAACCAAATCCAATGCAACAAAGATTAGGAGGGAAGGAGAAAATTGGGAACGAATTTTTAAAACCAGTTTCTCTGATTAAGGCATCATTTCTAAAATATACAGAGAACTGAATCAAATTTGTAAGAATACAAGTTGTTCCCCAATTGATAAATGGTCAAAGGACATGAACAGGCAGTTTTCAGAGGAAGAAATTAAAGATATCTATAGTCATATGAAAAAATGCTCTAAATCACTAGTGATTAGAGAAATGCAAATCAAAACAACTCATAGGGACCATATCTCATTTCTCAGATTGGCTAACATGACAAAAACAAGAAAATCATAAATGCTGGAGAGGATATGGAGAATAGTGGAAAACTAATGCATTGTTGGTGGAGTCGTGAACTGATCCAACCATTCTGGAAAGCTATTTGGCACTATGCCCAAAGGGCTATAAAAATGTTCATATGTTCAAAAATATTTAAAGCAGCTCTTTTTGTGGTGGCAAAGAATTGGAAATCAAGGGGGTGCCCATCAATTGGGGAACAGCTAAACAAATTGTGGTATATGAATGTAATGGAATACTATTGTGCTATAACAAATGAGGAGCAATCAGACTTCATAATAACCTGGAAAGACTTATATGATCTGATGCTGAGTGAGGGGAGCAGAACCAGGAGAACATAATACATGATTATAAACACACAGTATCTCTGATGACTAACTTTGATAGACTTGGCTCTTCTCAGCAATATAAGGTTCTAAGACAACTCCAAAAGACTCATGATGGGAAAAGTGATTCACATCCAGAGAAAGGATTATGGAGTCTAAATGCAGATTGATGCAAACTATTTGCTCGCTCTCAAATGCTCTCTCTCTCTCTCTCTCTCTCTCTCTCTCTCTCTCTCTCTCCCCCTCTCCCTTTCTTTCTCCCTCTCTCTCTCCCTCTCCCTCTCTCTCCCCCTCCCCCCTCTTTCTCTGTCTTGTTTCTTCTTTCTTGTGGTTCATTCCATTGACTGTAGTTCTTCTTTTCAGCTTGTCTATTGTGAAAATATGTTTAGTGTGAAGGTATATTTAGAGCCTATATCAGATTGTCCGTCATCTTGGATGGGGAAGCGAGAGGAGAAGGAGGGGGAGAAAATTTGATACTCAAAAACTTGAGAAACTGGATGTTGTAAGCTAATACTAAAAGTTAATTAATTAATAAAAGAAATACAACAACACCAATTTAGAGTATAAAGTCATTTGTAAAACCAGGTGAAGAAAGATAAAAAAAAAATGATATAAACAGCATTGCTCCATAAAGTAGTGGGAAGCTTGGAGCTAAAGCCAATTTGAAGAAAACTCAACAAGATATCCAGCTAAACAGACCTATCCCAAGAACAAATAAGGACTCAAATGTAATGAGAACAGCAAACAGAAGAAAAATGGAAAAGATATACTAAATTTTTTGTAAGAAAATGTTTTCACCATCAAATATAGTAGAGGCACCACATTCTGACTTTAACATTGTCTTTCTCATTGTTTTTAGATGGCAGATAAAAAATTACACAAAGTGAATAAAGACAGAAAAAGTAGTTAAATGTAAACAGAAAAGCTCTATACTAAAAAAAAAAAACAAGTGAGATCTTTGCTTGAATCAGCAAAATTGTGGAAGCCTTGATCGATTGGTTCATAAGATATCTAAAAGAAGGGAATATAACAAAGGTATGGAAAAATATTAGCTTGTATTAATAGTGAAAAAAAGATGCCTAAAACAACATCAGGGGGGAAAGTGACCCATATGCCTACTTTCTGATCTATACATAAATTTTTATGAGTATCATCTATACATAAATCAAGTACATCATCCTTGATTATGGTATTGGTGATGAGCAAGCAATCTTTTACAAGCAACATTCTGTATTGGATCATATCTATACTCTCCTATAAATAAATGAAAGCCATGTCAGATATAAGATCTCAACTACCCTTTTTATTTATTAAGAATTATTTTAATTAATTTTGATTCATTAGCAGAAAGTGAGTTTTTTAAAAAAATTTAATTTTTTTTTCAATCAGTAAAAATGTCTTCTTGCTCCCCCCACCAATCCCATTCCTCAAATGAGGGAAAAAAAAAGTCTTTTTACACACATCTAAAATCAAGCAAAATAAATTTTCACTTTGCCCACCTTCAAAAAAGTATGTCTTATTCTATACTCTCAGTCTTTTACCTCTCTACCAGGAGGTGATATTTCATATGATATAATTCATTTTTAGATTGACATAATGATATTTTATCAGAAATTATCTGGAATTCTGAATTTTGAATTGTCAGAATTTTGAATTCTTTCAGAATCATTTGTCTTTAACCATATTGCTGTCATCGTATTAATTGTTGTCCTCCTTCTATTCACTACACAAGCACATATGTGTGTGCACACACACACATTTCTAAGAGTTTACTTTGTTTGGTACTAATAGCTCCCTAAATATACCGTTCCTTCTTCGATTTCCCTATTGAGTATTTCAGTCGATTACATATATTATCCTTTTGAGGTTTACAGAAAAATGAGAAAGTTTTTCAGAATATGGGCTCATGAGTGAAACCACTAACCTGAGTGATCATTGATTATTTGATGTTCATTTGTCATGGTAAGATATATTGTGGTATGGTGAACAGAAAGCTAGAAAGCTTTGTATTTAAGTGCTATGTGATATCTGTGTGATTTAAAGTTTGTGTTATAAACATCTTTCTGAGATGATAAGTTGTAGAGATGGCTGCCCTGCATTAATAGAGGGGAGTTTCCTCACCCGGGATTTCCCTATGCCAATAAAATCATAAGTCTAGTTCCTATCTTTGATGTGGTCTGTTCCAGTGGTATCAAACCTAAATAAAAATGGGTCCCTGTGACTGTGTATTGACTTAGAAAACATCAAATTAACATTATTGATGGTGGATTGTATTTTTATTTATCTTATTTGACATTTTGTAAGTACATTTTAATCTGGTTCTAGGAACAATGAATTTAACATTTCTGGTATATATTATATTATGGAGGGTATGTTTTGTGTTTGGGGGTGGGGCTTAAAATCCAGGAAGATGGAATAGCTGACACTAAAACGTTTTCTAAGTTATGGTAGAAGAATTTGTGACTTGGAAATATAAAGGATTTATATTTTTAAAAATAAATGTACCTTTTTTTGGAGAAAGAATTCAATTCACTCCTTTACTTTCATTCTCCATTAGAACATATGAAAATAGGAGAGGGATAGCTAAGTGGCAAGGAAAAGTGGTGAGAAGATATGGGCAGAAGAGAAGGAGAAAGAGAGAGAGATTGACATACAGAAACAGAGAGAGACAGATAAAAGAGGGTGAAAAAGAAGACGAAGAAGAGGGAGGGGAAAGGGAAGAATAGGGACAAGAAGAGGAGGAGGAGGAGGAGGAGGATTTAATTTGTCCATGGCTTTGATCAAGACAGACCTCTTTGGATCTGACATGTACTAAGATGTTCTCCCCACACCCGCAAAAGCTCTGTGCAGTCAGGCTGAGAAGTGGCTCAGAAAGGAGTTGATAGGCTCCAATTAAAACAAGAAAGTTGATTTACTGATAATATTGTTTCTGAGATGGTCTCCAGAGAGGTCACCACTACTGTAGGAGCATGCAAATAGTAAATATATAAGAAATAAGAAGTGGAAGGAAATTAAGTTTTCCACTTTAATGTAATTTGCAATTTTCCCTTCTAGTCTGTGTTCGTGTATGTGTTTAAATTTAATTTATATATAGTCTGTATGTGCCACAAAATGTGAACTAGGAGAAAATGAATATGCAATAGCCTTAACTTTGAAAAGCAAATACTAATATATTTAATTTGATGTTAAAATTGAAAGAACTATGAAATTACTTTGGAGAAGGTATCATACTTCTTTAGACAGTAATATAAAAATGGTTTGCCATATATGGTATCTCATATTTTATCAGATTGTATTATAACATGATTTTGATACATTTATAAGGCAGAAGAATTATATAAAGAGTGTAAGGATAAAAGTAAGATAACAGGTCCCATTGTTGGTGATTTCATGAACATGAGTAGGTATGCCCATAGAGTCCTACTCATTGGAGTTGTAAGAGAACTTTGGACCCAACCTTCTACGTTTTATATATGAACAAACTAACTTTGCTCAGACACACTGTTTTTCAGTGTTTTTGTGTTTTTGAGACATTGATGTGAGAAGTTATTTGCTAGTAGAGAACGAACCCCCTCCTGAGAGCTGCCTTTGTTTTTCTCTGCTTCATGACTAATTCCTTGTCAGCATCTCTTAGTACATATCATTGGAAAATACTCTAAATACGTAAAGAAATATAATATTTAGAGGATTTTTAAAAGTTAAATAGACAAAATACTCTTGGCAAATAAGTCCATCTCAGAATAAAGAGGAAAGAAGATTATTTTCATTAAAACCTCTTGTGACTCTGTGTTCATCAAAAGGCAACAAAGAAATGAAAAAGCATTTATTAAGCATGTATTATGTGCAAAGCATTGTGCCAACCTCTGAAGATAGAAATAAAAATGTGGGATATAGTTCTTAAGCAGCTCACATTCTAATAAGGCAGGGAATCTTTTTTATTATTATTATTTGGTTTGTTATCTTTAGTTTACAATAATCAGTTCCACAAGTTTTGGAGTTCCAAATTTTCTCTCCCTCTCTCTCCCCCCACCCCCAGACAGTATGGGATTCTATGTATATGTTCTACATATGCCTTCGCGTTGTACTTATTTACACAGCACTCAAGTTGTAAAGAAGAATTACGACCAATGGAATGAATAATTAGAAAGAAGAAAAGAAAAAGGAAAAAAAAAGATGAAAAAAAAAGAGAGCAAATAGTTTGCCTCAATCTGCATTCAGATTCAGTATTTTTTTCTCTGGATATGGATAGCTCTTTCCATTGTGAGTCCTTTGGAGCTGTCTTTGAATCTTGTATTGCTGAGAAGAGCCAAGTCTATCAAAGTTAGTCATCACAGAAGCAATATGACCATGGTTGTGTACAATGTTCTCCGGTTTCTGCACCCCTCACTCAGCATCAGTTATTATGGTTATTATATAAGGTTATTATCAAGTTAGTATCTTCCCCATTTCCTATAGCACAATAGTATTCCATTACCTTCATATACTACAACTTGTTCAGCCATTCCCCAATGATGGGCATTGCCTTAATTTCCAATTTTTTGCTACCACAAAAAGAGCTGGTATAAATATTTTTGTACATACGGGTCCTTTTCCCACTTGTGTGATCTCTTTGGGATACAGCCCTAGAAGAGGTATTGCTGGGTCAAAGAGTTTGCACATTTTTATAGCCCTTTGACCATAGTTCCCAGTTGCTCTCCAAAATGGCTGAATCAGTTCACAACTCCACCAACAATGTAACAGTGTTCCAATTTTCCCACATCCTCTACAACATTTATGATTTTCCTGTTTTTTCATGTTGGCCAATCTGACATGAGAGATGTGGTACCTCAGAGTTGTTTTGATTTGCATTTCTTTAATCAATTGTGATATGAAGCACTTTTTTCATATGACTATAGATATCTTTAATTTTTTCCTCTGAAAACTGCCTGTTCATATCCTTTGACTACTTCTCAATTGGGGAATGACTTGTTTTCCTATAAATTTGACTCATTTCCCTGTATATTTTAGAGATGGGTCCTTTATCAGAGACAATGGTTATAAAGACTTTTCTCTCAATTTTCTGCTTCCCTCCTAAACTTTGTTGTATTGGCTTTGTTTATACAAAAACTTTTCAATTTAACATAATCAAAATCACCCATTTTGCATTTTTTTAATGCTATCTCTTGTCTGGTTATGAATTCTTGACAGGATCCCTAATTTAATTCTTTTTTTTCAAATAGTTCATATAATATTGGAATTATTCTTTAAATGTTTCATAAAATTCATGTGTAAATCTATTTGGTCCTGGGGATTTTTTCTTAGGGAGCTCATTTAGGCCTTGTTCAGTTTCTTTTTGAAATATGAAGTTATTTAAGTATTTCCTTGTTTATTAATCTGGCAATTTATATTTTTGTAAATATTCATTTATTCAATTTAGATTGTCAGTTTTGCTGGCATATAGTAGGCTAATAACTATTTTTGTTTTTCATTCATTGTGAATTCACCTTTTTAATTTTTTGTACTGGTAATTTGGTATTTTTTTGTCTTTTTCTTACTCCACTTAGCTATGGCTTATCTATTTAGTTTTTTCCCCAAAAATAGTTTCTAGCTTTATTTATTCAATATTTTTAAATTTTGATTTTGTTAATCTCTCCTTAAATTTTTAGTATTTCCATTTTGGTGTTTGGTTGGGGGTTTTAATTTTTTATTTTTATAAGTTTTTTTTTAATTCCATTTCTATTTTACTGACCTGCCCTTTCTCCTTTTTTATTAATGAAAGAATTTAGATATAAATTTCCCCCTAAATATTGTTTTGACTACATCTCAGAAATTTTCTTATGTTGTCTTACTGTTGTCATCTTTAATAAAATTATTGATTGTTTCTATAATTTTTCCTTGATTTACATATTCTTTAGGATTATATTATTTGTTTTGAATTTTTATTCTTTCTTTCAGAGACCTTATATTGAATATAAATTTTATTGCATTATGGTCACTAAAAGATGAATTAAATATTTCTGCTTTATTCCATGTATGAGATTTTTTTTTTGCCTAATACATAGTGAGTTTTTGTGATTTTGTCATGTACAGTTTAGAAATAAATGGGCATACTACATTCTATTGTAATTCAGTATTATCTTGAGGCTTATCACATCTAAGTTTTCTGAAATTCTATTCAGGTTGTTATCATCTTCATTGTCTAGTTTTTGGTTCTATTTATCTAGGTCCAAGTAGAGTAAATTGAGTTCTATTACTACTATAGTTTTAGTCTTTCTTTTTTTAAACTCATTTATCTTTTCCTTCAGCAATTTGGTGCCTGCATGTTAATATTCTTTCTATCAAATCTTTCAGCAAAATATAGTTTCCCTATTTATGTCTTATAATTAATTATATTTTTGTTTTTTTGTGAGATCATAATTACTATCTCTGCCTTTTTTTTAATTAAGCTGAAGCATTATAGATTCTGCTCTAGTTTCTTATTTTAACTCTGTGTGTATCTTTCTATTTCAAGTGTGTTTCTTTTAAATTACATATTTTTGGATTCTGGTTCCCAGTCCATTCTACCATACTATTCCATTTCACGAATGAGTTCACTCAGTTCATATTTACAATTATGATGAGTAACTATATATTTCCTTCAGTCTTCTTCTTTTATACTTATTCTTGTCTTTTCCTTTCCTCTACTTCCTGTTTATGAGTCTCTTTTTTTTTATCTTTTATTTTAATTTATTTTTGACATGTTTGGTTTTCAGCATTGATTTTCACAGGCGTTTGAATTACAAATTTTCTCCCCATTTCCTCCCCCCCGCAAGATGGCGTACACTCTGGTTGCCCTGTTTCCCAGTCTGCCCTCCCCTCCATCGCCCC
>JAQQSZ010008633.1:0-12991 GCA_028646595.1 Phalanger gymnotis
GTAGGCTCTTTGACTTTGTTGACTTCTTCTGGCTGTATGTTTTGGTCTTCTTTGTCACCAAAGAAGGATTCCAGAGTCTGAGACTGAATCTTGGTGTGTTTTCGCTGCCTGGCCATGTTTCCAGCCAACTCACTTGACCCTTGAGTTTTTCAGTGGGGTATGACTGCTTGTAGACTAAAGAGTTCTATGTTCCACGCTTGGGGGGATGCGCCAGCTCTGCCACACCAGCACTCTTCCTCCCCCAAGAACTCCCAACCCAGACTGGACTTAGATCTTCAGCAGGCTCTTCACTCCTGCTGTGATCCACCACTTAATTCCTCCCACCAGGTGGGCCTTGGGCCAGAAGCAACTGCAGCTGTAGTTCTAAAGCTGCCCCACCTCCTGTGCCCCCAGGGAGGTGGCTGAACCGCAAACTCTATCCCAGTCCCAGTAGCTTCTCCCACTAACCTACTCTGTTGTCCTTGGGGTTTGTGGGTTGAGAAGTCTGGTAACTGCCGCAGCCCACTGATTCAGGGTGCTAGGGCACGTTCTGCCTGGTTCCCAGTCTGGCCAGTCTGTGCCGCCCATGCTGGGCTCTGCTCTGCTCGGCTCCACTCCCCTCTGCTTCCATCTCAATGCTGGATAGACCTTACCCAGAGACCATCCAGGTTGTCCTGGGTTAGAGACCTGCTTGCCTATGCTATTCTGTGAGTTCTGCAGTTCTAGAATTGATTTAGAGCCATTTTTTATAGGTTTTTGGAGGGACTCGGCAGGGAGCTCACGCTAGTCCCTGCTTTCCAGCCTCCATCTTCGTGAATGAACTATTTTACTGGCCAGACCCAAAGAGTATTGATTAATGGATCAATGATTGCTTAGAAGGAGGTCGCCAGTGAAGAGTCTCCAAACAATTTGTGGTTGACCTTGTGTTGCTCTTTTTTTTTCTTTTTTAACATCTTTTTCAATGACTTTAGTAAAAACATTGACAGCATACTTACCAAAGACACAAAGATAGAAGAGATATCTAATGCACTGGATAACAGAGCCAGGATCAAAATACCTTGAAAAGCTAGAACATTGGGCTAAATTTTAAAGGATGACATTTGTAGCAATAAATAAAAAAAACATACACATTGATTTATAAAATAAATTTCTCAAGAACAAGGTAGTGGAGATGTGGCTAGATTAAAGCATTTTTTGGAAGCTCCAAAAGCTAATGTAATCTCAAGCTGAATTAAAATAAATAAAACATCCTTAACTAGTAAGGTGATCATTCCACCTACTATTCATAGCCTTGTTCAGAGCATACCAGGAGTATTGTGGCCAATTCTGTGTACCACATTTTAAGAATAACATCGATGATCTTGAGTGTGTCCAGACAAGGATAACAAGGATGTCACAAGGTTGTGCCTCATGAAGTGTAGTTGATACAACCAGGGTTATTTAGCCTGGAAAAGAAAAGGCTTGATGTTAGTAGGAACGGTGGAAAGTATAGGGTCCAAAATGATCCAACTAAAGAAACTGAGTCACAGCCCCAAGCTGATAGCACTTTATTAAAGCTTTGTTAAAGGGTTTGTGGTCCCCTCTAATGAAGTGGACCTCAGAGCTTTTTCATGATCTGACATGCCCCCTTCCTCTAGGGTCTTAGTTTTATAGTGCTTGATACCCAGACAATAAAGATGAAGCAAACTAAAAATGCAGAATCTCATAGGTTGATAGACTTTGCCCTTGACCCTCCAGGAATGTCTACACAAAATACAAATTCTCCTTGAATGGCAAATAAGCAGATGAGTAGACCTTGACAGTCTTATCTTGACCTTTCAGGAGGTCTTACTGAGCTGATGATCAGACCCATGGGCCAGGCTGATAAACAGATGTCTGCATGGACCAATGGACTAGTAGAAAGGCAATCCACAGATTGGCAAACAGGATCGCTTATTGATCAAATTGTCATGGTCATTTCCCCATGTTGGGCAACTAGGGAAGGAAGGACAACAAAAATATCTGGGGGACTTACTATGTCATTGAGTTACCTCCACCATTCTGGGATTGATCATTATAACAAGGCAAAAACGAGGGTAGAAATCTTCTAGTTAGCTTCCTATGATTAATAAGTGAACTTACAATCTGCAATTCACAGTTCTGGGGCCTAATGTATAGAACTTATAATTACTACCCCTATGGAATCATATCAAACTGATTAATACTAATTGGAAAAAAATTGGGGTCCAATTGATCATCTATCACAAAATAGCAACTGTTTCAAGTATCTGAACTGCTGTCATATGAATGACAGATTGGAGAAAGGAAGGAAATAAACATTTATTAAACACCAACTATGTACCAGATACTGTACTAAGAAATTTATAAGTATTTTATCATTTAATTAGGTTAGACTTGTGCTTGGCCCCAGTAGTAGAAGAATTTGGGGTGAAAGTTGAAGAAAGGCATATTTTGGTCTCAATATAAGAACAAATTTCCATATTCAGATGTGGAATGGAATGTTTGTGAAGGTAGTGGGCTCCCCTTCGGCGGAGGTCTTCAAGTGAAGCCTGTTGGACTATTTTGGGGGTATCTTGTAGAAAGGATTCTTGTTCAAGTATGGGTTGGACTAGATGGCCTTTGTGGTTCTCAACAACTCTAAAATTCTGTGACTCTATTAGTTGTTCATGTCATTCTCCAAGTCAAGGCTTCGACCTTTTACATAATTAAAAATAAATGTTTGTTTATTTCTAATCCTCCCTTTGGACAATAAAATTGATGACAATGTCAAGACATTCAGTCATTCAAATGTTAAGTACCTACTATGTGCCATAGAGAAAGTATTAGGTGCTAGAATAGCTACAAAGTCTGCCTTCATGGAGCTTATACTCTAGTAGGGGAACTAAGATGCATTCATAGATTACAATACATGGTAAAGAAATGCATAGGGAGCAAAATATTTTGAATTTGGATGAGGCATGAATAAATTCTGTCTGAGGAAGAAGATCAGAGAAAACTCTCTGGAGAAGAGGCCATTTGGATCAGGCCTTGAAGAGGAGGTGGAATGCCACCATCCATCCACTGATCTATAAGCACTCATTAAGTATCTAATCTACTGGCATATTGGCAGCTAGGTGCCATAGTGGAAAGAGAATTGGCTTTGGAGTCAGGATGACCCAAATTTCCATTCTTCCCCAGATACTAACTATCTCTGTGACCCTGGGCAAGTTGCTCAGCCTTGGTTTCTTCATTTTAAAATGAGTGATAACAGCCTTCACCTCATCGGGTGACTGTGAGGATCCAGTGAAATCACATGTAAAGTGCTTTACACATCTTGAGGCTCTATAAACAATCCTAAACAATGATGGTGAGATTACTTGCTGCTCATCACATGCAACGCTCTATCTCTTGTCCCAAAGTCTGTGCACTGGTTGTCGCCTGCACATAAAATATTTTTCCTCCTAACTTTGTTGTCTTTGAATCCCTGATTTTAAGACTGAGTTCAAGCACCACTTTCTTCAGAAGGCTTTTCTTGATCCCTCCCAGCAAAAAGTGCCCTCAACTCTAAGGCTACCTTCTATCAATCATGTGTGTTCTGATTTATATATGTAAACTGCTTGAGGGCAAGGACTTTTTCCTGCTGCTTCTTTTTATGAGGGTGGGGTTGAATCAACCAGTTACCCTAGACCCCTTAAAGTGAGCGTCAGTATGCAGTGCCTTGATACCTTAAGCAGGTATTTCATTTCAGGTATTGACATTTCTTTGTAAATTAGTCATAGCTTTAGCCTCAGTATGGAAAAAAACATCCTTGATCAATTTATGTTTGGAAGCCATTATATTAGAGCGTTGCTTAGGAAATGTGTTCAAATTGGTTGAGGGAGTTTGGTCACACCTTGTGGGTTGTCTTTAGGATATCTGAGTGTCTGGCAGCAGACAGACACTTCTGGCCAAGCCCTCAAGAAGGATTCACTTCAGGAATAAAGTGAGAAGAAAAGCAGTTTGGCCAGGGCCTTGGTCTCTTCCCTCTTCTCCCTCCCTTGTCACAGAATATAGAGCACCTTTTTCTTCCTTTCTTCCTTCCTCTCCTTCCTTCCCCTCTTTTCCTTCTCCTCCTTCTCTTCCTCCTCCCTAGAGAAGGACCTTATGAATGTTGGAGGACCTTACGATTTTCTGAGGACTAGAGAATTTGGACAGGTAGGGACAGTTAGGTGGCACAGTATATAGAGCACCAAGTCCGGAATCAGGTAGACTCACCTTCGTGAGTTCAAGTCCAGTCTCAGATACTTACTAGATGTGTGACCCTGGACAAGTCACTTAATTCTATTTATCTCAGTTTCCTTATCTGTAAAATGAGCTGGAGAAGGAAATGGAAAACCACTCCAGGATCTTAGCCAAGAAAACCCCAAATGGGGTCACTAAGAGTTAGACATGACTGAAATGCCTCAACAACAATAATACATTGAAATGCTAGCAGTGTCTCTTGGACAGAAGCTGGCAGCAGAGTCTACATCAGGAGCCAAAGATAAATTGAACACTATGAGGAAAGGTAGATTCAAGGCTCTACAAGGGTTCCTGCAGAATAACTATACTGTGCTTAAGGGGAACATCTTGAGACCTCTAGCAACAGACTTCTCTTTTCCATGTGTGCTCTCTAAGCTTGATTCCACTAGTTCCTGGACCCTCTCCGTAGTGATGGGAGAATGTGTCTCATTCTTTTGGGCAGAAGAATGCTTTGTGTCACTTATGCTTCCATAGTAAATACCTGTTTCTAAAATCTAATTAAATTCTGGCTAATATCAATTCATAAACTAGGAGGAGGGAGCTTATGAGCTATAATACCAGAAAGCCACCTTCAACTTAGAATCCTGAGTAGAGAATGTCATGGCTGCCCTGTGGGAGCATCAAGACACATGGTAGTGAATCTTCTTTAGAGTCATGCCCATTGATTAAAAATATATCAGATGAACCATTTGAAGCTGCCAAAGACCTCCGGGGCTTGAACTTTATTTTATGGTGTGGTAGGGAAGAGAAGGAACATATAGATATATACCTCATCCATCCTCTTCCCCTCCACTTCCCTTTTGAAAAAGAATCTCTCAAAACTATAGATGATGTAACAGGAGACTGGAGAAGTATTCTGTCCTGGGTTTAGGGCCACGGTACTCCCTGTAGATTTTAGGATCCAGCTCCTTCTTGTTCTGTTGGGATGGTGCCTTATTATGAGCACAAAATCCTCAGCATCTCCCTTTTGCCTGCAGAGAAGTTTCTGCGTTTGAATATGTCCCTACTTATCCATCCAGCCCCGTGCTCTTGATTTCAGAGACTTTCACAGGTGGGCGGAGTGCCATGTTTGTTTGTGTGCCTGAGCCCAGAATTATTTCCAGTGCCACAGCAGTTCTGCCTTTGGTACTGTGTTGTCACTGAGCTGGAGGGGGTGAAGGGCCAAGAACCAGAAAGAGTTGGTTGTAAACAGAATTCTTTTCTGCTGTGGTGGTGGAAAGGGCTTGCTTCACTTTTAACCCATGCCATGCATTAGCTAAAGTTACTTTATGTTTTGACTCACCGGTACCTGATCTTTAGGCTCCAGCATGAAAATTCTTTTCTCTTGAAGTGGGTGGCTGAGAGTGGAGGGTGGGGGTTGGAATGGTAAAGAGAATGTTTTGATAATATTGGCACTATCTAAGTTGAAATAAAATTCCCTTTTTAGGCGAAAATCCTGAAGGCTCCTACAGAAAATACTGAGTGAAAGCAAATGTAAATCAAGATCTCCTATACAAGGATCCTACATTAGATCCTACATTAGACAGAGCTTCCAGGAGAATTCAAGTACCCTGAAAGGGCAATGCCACCAGTTGCAAAAGTTCTTCCTAAAGGAAAGGATTTCTTAAATCATCACTGGTATTTGTTAAGCACTTACTATGTGCCAAGCACTGTGCTTATCACTGGGCAGAGAAAAAAAGGCAAAAACAGCCTTTTTCCTCAAGGAGTTCACATTCTAAACGGAGGAGACAATATGCAAACAACTATGCACATATTATGTATCTGCATATATATGTGTGCATACATATATACACATATATACAATGTATGCATACCCATAATTATATATGTATATATACATGTATATATTTATATATACACACATATATAATTATATATACATATATATTATGTATAATATGGGGTGTGTAAAAATGAATATATGTGTATATATATGTAGGTATGTATACACACACAAACATATATATACATATATGTTAAAGGTGATATATATATATATATATGAAAGGTGATATTATTAGTGGTAATCTCAGAGGAAGGTAGTCAGGGAAACAAGAAAGGCTCCTGAAGGAGGTGAGATTTGAGCTTAGTCTTGAAGGAAGCTAAGACCTGGAAATGAGGAGGGAGAACAATCCAGGCATGAAGGACAGCCAATGAAAAGATTAGGAGGATGCCGATGATCACACCCACCTGTGGAAATCATGCTGTACACATAAATGGAGAAAATGGACAAGAAGACCAAGTTTCAATGTTTGGCAAAGTGATTATTCTTTAACATGACTTTAATATTATCAGGAGGATGTTTATAGGATGTGTTCCCGGTTGCATGGCCAGAAGTGTCAGGCTTCTGTAAATAAGTTGGGCTGGAGCTTCGGTACTGGCACACTGTGTCTTTATCCTTTCTTCTAATTTGGTGCTCTTTTTGACCTTTTCTCTAGCCAGCTGATGATTTGATAGCACCCAGATAATTGATTCTGAAGATGCCTATATCAGGAACCAGCTGCTTCCTATCAAGGATAGAGTCAATTCTTTTCTTTCCTTTTTCTTCCTTCATTTCTCTCTCTCTCTCTCTCTTTTCCTTCCTTTCTTCCTTCCTCTCCTTCCTTCCCTCCTCCCCCTCTCCTCCTTCTCCTTCTCCTCCTTCTTCATCTTCTTCTGATGCTATTCTCTTTGGGTAGTGCTTGTTGTGTTCAGCACCTTCTGACTCAATTATCTAAGAAACTATAGGCATGAGGCTTTTGAATAACATCCCAACTTTTATTTTCTTTCATTTCCTCATCCCAGCCTACATTCTTAATCCCACCTGACGTTATCCCACTATTTTCTTCTCTACCCACCTTTCCATTGAAGTCTAAACATATATATGTATAATATATATGTTATAGTCTATATTGCCTAGATTTGAAGGCTCTTGTGAAGCTCAGCATCACATTTCCCTACTTCATCATCTGCAAGAGATATTGGCAGGTACTTTATGAGTGAACTTTTTGTTTTGTGTGCATTGCAAACACAACTAAGTGCTAGGACCAAGCATCAGATACTTCTTGTCCCCTCTTTGCAAAGAATGGAACCAACTACTCCATATCCTTTCTTTTCATCTCTGAGGAATAATAGTAAGTTTTCACTCCACTTAGCTGCAATTTCATTGACTTCTGGATTAATTTATAGAAAGAATGTTTATTTGGTTCACTTCCTTCATGATAACATCAACTTATTGTCTTTTGGACAAAGACGTTGACATTTAGAGTACTGACATTAAATTAATGTCTGTATGTGGTCTGGGATAGTGGTTACCATTTAGTGGTTCTTGCTAAAAATTCTTTAATGGGACCTTGAGCAGCAAATAGCTTCCTAATTATGTTAACAAACATATTTTTCCTAAGACAGGCCTGTGCTTGTTTGAAGCATTTATAAGTTTGTTTCTTCAGTGAAATGAAATTATCATGACGGTTATCATTGCAGTAGGCACTTAATGAATAATTCTAAAATAATAATGAGTGATATATTGAGTTGCCCTGGTTGTTCACAACACATTTTGTTGTTTTCGTTACAAGGGCTTTATTGTTGTTGAGTCGTTTCAGTCATGCCTGACTCTTTGTGGCCCCATTTGGGGTTTTCTTGGCGAAGATCCTGGAGTGGTTTGCCATTGCCTTCTCTAGATGAGGAAATGGAGGGAAACAGGATTAAGTGACCTGCCTATCAGCTCACACAGCCAGTAAGTATCTGAGGCTGGATTTGAACTCATGAAGGTGAGTCTTCCTGACTCCATACCTATCCTGACTTTAGTGCTCTGTCCATTGTGCCACCTAGCTGCCCTGTAATGGGTTAATGTAACTAAAAAGTTGGAATCCACTGCTGTAGGAACTGTGATTCTTAGAATTTTTCCTTTTTCACTAACTTTTCAACATCATTGTGGAAATGAAAGGGGTCTGAGCAAGACTAAAAAAATAAAACTAGAAATTCCGTGCCACATAGGCTAGACTAGTTTTCCTTTAAAAGGCAGTGACAGAATTTTTGAGACTCATTTTGTCTTCAGAGTGGTTGGCACTCCTCAGACGTAACAGACTGCCGTATGGGTCAGTATGCCCTCCTCACCTGTGAAAACAGCAATATCTACTAAGACTGGGAAGTCTTTGTCACTTAGGCTAAGAAGCAAGGACACCATCTTTGAGACTTGGTCCACAGAATGGTTAACATTCCTTTGACTTGATAAATTGCTGTGTTTATACCTTTGTGACTGAGTCCCCACATTGAGGAAAGAGATCTGTGTCCCACTGGATTGGTGCTACATCTTTGCTGAATATATAGTCTGTGAATTTCTCATTTTATTCTAATCTTAAGTCTTTACCATCACAGTGGCCTGAGTCAGGCTTGATCCAGAGCAGCCTCTCTCTGCTTAGTGTTCTGGTTCTAGGACAATGGACAGAGTCAGTTGCCAGTGTTCAATGTCTCCCATGCTTAGTCGAACATACCAGAGCTTGTAGCCCAGTGGCATTGCCTTTGAGAACTCAGGGACTATCCTCACAGGTGATGAAGCTTTGAAATATTATAAATGCAATACAATAGATATTTATTAACTGGATAAGGCCCAATCTTTACTCTCAAGCATCATACTATATATGTGGGGGATAAGACAGTGATATTAATATAACTTAATATCACAGTTATTGTAGTTGAAAGTTACAAAGCAAAGTAGTAGGTAGGTCCTGGGGGGTTGGTGGAGAGTCATTGTTAATGTCAGATCATGTAAGGTTGCGCTTATTTGGGCTCTCATTGGAACATGCCAATCCCATCCATCTGATTTACTCCCTAGCATATTTCTTAATGTGAGTTTTCCAAACCTATTTCCTTGAGTTCCCAACTTAGACCCTTACTGTCCATTGAGCAGGTCACCTGGACCTTTGTCTTGTGCTCCCTTATCTCCTTTCATCTTCAGATCTCTTACCCTCTCTATATCTTCACCAATCTATGTGTTCTTATCTATGGTCTCAAAGGATTAGCTAGTCTTCCTGCTTGTTAAAACTAACTTGTCCTCTTTTAGTCTTAAAGCCATCTTTTTTTTGTCCCCTCTAAGATGTCACTTCATCAGTAATTACTTAGTGTAGCTCTATATTCAATCTCACTCTTTCAATTGGCTCTTACCCTTCTGCCTACAAATATTTTTAGGTATCAAGAGCAAGGAAAAAAACTCTTTCATGCTGTAATTCTTTTTTCCTTCACTCCTAAGCTTCTAAAAAGAGTGGTCTATAGTCAGTGCTACTGCTTCCTTACCATCTTTTCACTCCTCAATTCAATTTGGCTTCCATCCCTATTATTGTACTGAAGCAGTTCACTCCAAGGCTACCTGTGATCAATAAAATGCCTTTCTTCCAGTCTTTTATGTCACATTTGATTTGTTGACCTCTTGATTCTTGATATTCTTTCCTCTCTTAGCTTTCATGTACTCTTCTGTCCTGATCTTCCTCTTAGCTGTTTGATCATCTCTTCTCAATCTCCTTTGCTGTTTTGTCTCCCTCTTCCTTTGTTCTAATGACCCTCACAACTCTATCCCCTGTCATCTTTTTTTCTTTTTACTTTCTCCACTCTTTCACTGGGAGGCCACTTGTATTCCCATGGCTTCAATTATTATGTTTATACAAATGTCCCTATATTCAGTCATTCTTCTGATCTTGATCTCTAGTTCTGAGTTTTCAACTGTCTTCTGTACATCTATACCTGGATTTTAGAGGATTTATTGAGAGTTCTGGATAAGAATTACCCAAGATGGCAATCAGTATGGGATGGGGAAGTAATCACATTATTGGAATCATAAATGAATAAATTGACATACCTTTACTGTGTAGCATGATACATGGAAGGCAAAACATTACATTTTCCCAGGAAGAAAAAGCACTTACATTTTATCTCTCGGTGAGAGAAGACCAAATGTTAAACACATGGGTAGATGTTTGTTATAGTTAAAGTGCCATAGTAGTCCCAATATAAGCTTTGATCTTAAAATTAGATTGGTTTTATAAGAATGCATTGAAAAATATTTATGTGTGTATATGTACATACATTCATATAAATTACAAAAACTCGTATTTCCTTCAATTCAAATAAAAATGTTCCATGTTATTATAAATGTTCTCTTTATCTTCATCAAGTTTGCCTTTTGGTATAATTGCATTGATTAGAGGCTGCACTCAGATTTCATATGAGCCAGGTGATGAGGTGACATCACAACAAACTCAGTGTATTGTTCTCTGGGCCAAGATGAAACTTTTCATTTTTCTTTTTCTGACTCCTTCCCTTCCTTTCTTCAGTGGAGTGTAGCAGAAGAAGCCCCACACTATGAGTGAGAAGCCTTTGCTTTGAGTTCTGGTTCTGACACTGACTTCATGTAAGATCACAGTCAATTTTTTTAAGTTCTTAGAGTTTCAGTTTCATTTGCTATGAGAGGAGAAAAATGAAAATTGCAGGACTTGCCTTATAGGATTTCCCGAGGATCAAATAATATCATGGATTCCTAAAAATGCTGTATAACTATAAGCTATAATCAAGGATTTCCTCCTTTCCTTCCTTCTAATTGACTGAGCTGAAAGATATTATAGAGTTCATCCAGTCCAGCTGCTCATTTCACAAATGAGAAAACTGTGGTTCAAAAGAGGGCCAAAAGTCACAATTTTTTCTGCCTTTTTCCTTTTATTTTTTTCTGAAAACTTCAACCATTCTCTCTCTCTGTCTCTGTCTTTGTCTCTGTCTCTGTCTCTCTTCCTCTCACTTCCTCCTTACCTTTCTTAGTTATGATATGTTCTTATAGAGATAAAAGTGTCTAATGAAAAAATAGAAAAGAAAGTTTTCACCTTCCCCTCTTAAAGTGCAGGGACTTATGACTTCCCTATAAAGGGAAGTGAAGATTCACCATTGTTCTTGTTATATTTGTCCCAAAGTTAGGCTTAGTATGGGAACAAATCCAGAAAGAGTATCTGGGCTGTTGTTAAAATCTAAGACTTTTACTGGCACTTCACAATGGTGGATTGACAGTTTTCTTGAAAACTGTCATTTGTTGATGGTCAAGACATTTCTTCCTGACTTTGTTGCTTAGCATTTCACTATCTGCTTTTATGTAGCAGACTTTGAAGGGGATTTCCCCATCTGTGGGAAAATATTCACTGACTCTCCAGCTGCAAGGGAAGGACAGTCTGGGGCATTCTTCCTCATCTGGACTTTTCATTTTGTAGGTTCAGACATGCATTTAAAACACAAGTAAAACTCAGCAGGAATCACTGAGTAGTATGGTATTGAAGGGTAAGGTTTCATATCCTGAAAGTTTCAGGAAGAAAATTTTACATTTTTGCTTGGTTTGGGGGTTTTCCTGAAAATATCTTCCACAGCTGAAGAGGATCTTCTAACTCTGGCAAGATTCCGCTAAGTGTGCTAGACCAGGAGGGACTGAACCAGACAGAGCGTTGTGAGCACTGTGAATGCTGATGAACCAAGCTCTCTGGTGTTATGTTACCTAGACACCTAATTTATTATGTTCAAAAATTCATAGAATGGAGATCTGGAGCATACTTTGAAGCTGAAATCTTTTGTTTAATTGATAAGGAAACTGAGACTCAGAGAGGAGAAGTAATTTGTCCGTGTTCATAGTATATTAGTCACCCAAAGGATATTTTTAATCAATTATGCTGTACTATGGTTCGAAAAGTATTGACATTCAAGGAAATGACATTCTATGGGGTGATAGGTCAAAGGAGATAATAAGTCTCATAGATGGCACTCACTCTTAGATCTTCTGACCGTAAAACCAGCATTCTTTAGGAAAGATAAGGGGTCAGAATTTGACCTGTGATTTCATTCGTATGGGGAACTTCCAGATGAGGACACTCTCTCTACCAGTGCAGGTTGTCACCTTCTCTATGTCCCATATTCTATAACCTATAGTCATAAAGAGTGGTCTAGCACACTCAGAGGTTAAATGATTTGGCCAGGGTCACACAGACAATGTGTGTCAGAGTGGGACTTGAATGCAGATCTTCCTACCTCTGAGGTCACCTCATTATTCACTACACCATGCTATCTCTTCTGAAAAGAAAGTTGGAGAATTTCTTTATTGGAATTCACTCTGGTATAATGATATATGATGACATGGAAACAGCACAGTTTCGGGAGTTAAGAATTCTGGGTTCTCATCCTGGATCTGCTCCTAACAGGCTGGGTCACCTTCAGTAAGTCATTTTACTTCTCTGGGGCTCAGTTTCTGAATCAGTAAAACAAGGGAATTGGATTACTTGATTTCAAAAATCCATTCCCATTCTAAAATTCTATGATTCTACACTGTGTTTTAGCATTTTGATCTAGGTAAGCTCCATTATGCATATTTAGTATGTGTATCCTGTGACATCCATCATATAGGCAAGTTAGATTATTTTGAGATTATATTGTGAGGCAGAGTGGCACAGTGGGTGTGGAGCTGGCCTTGCAGCCAGGAAGATGAGTTCAAGCTCCTCCTCTGGTACATATTTAGCTGTGTGACCCTGGCCAAGTCATTCACCTCTCAGGGTTCTATATAGGCATCTATGCAGACATTCACATTCTATGTGTCTCCCTTTCAATTGTATTAGTAGCTGTACTATTCTCAAGATTGACATATATATGTATATATAAAAAACATACATAAGACAATGTAATTCTATATAAAGATGTAAATAATTTGCCCTTATTGATTAATAAGGTTTGTGGGGGTTTTCCCCCGTTTACCTTTTTT
>JAQQSZ010008634.1:0-12991 GCA_028646595.1 Phalanger gymnotis
AGCAACACAATATGCAGAGAAAGCTCCAAAGGACTCATGATGGAGAGGGCAATCTACATCCAGAGAAAGAACTATGAAGTATGAATGCAAATCGAGGCACATTTCATACTCACCTTCCCCCCGCCCCATTTTTTCTCTCTTTTGTATTTGTTGTTGGGTTGTGGGTTTTTTTTTAAGGTTTCTTCTTTCTCATGAGTCATTCCATTGGTCATGGTTCTTCTCCACAACTTGATTAGTGTGTAAATTAATTCAATGCCAAGTTATACATAGAAGTTATATGGGATTCCATGCCTTCTTGCGGAGTGGAGGGGAAGGGAGGGAAGAAAATCTGGAACTCAAAATTATGTAGAACTGTTTTTTGCAAACTAAAAATAAAAAAAAATAAAAAAAAGAAAATGGTAGGCAGCTTGATATAGTTTTATACATTTGCTGTAAACCGTATTTCCATATTAGTCACAGTTGTGGAAGAAGAAATGAAGTAGATCGAAAGGAAAGAAAACCATGAGAAAGAATAAGTTAAGTGAGAAAAATATGCTTCTGTCTTCGTCCATAGTCCATCAGTTCTTTATCTGGATATGGATAGTATTTTTCTTCATGAGTCCTTTGTGCTTCTCTAGGATCACTGTGTTGCTGAGAAAGTTCACTCCTTCACAGTTGATCATCACACAATTTTGCTTATACTGTCTATAATGTTTTCTTGGTTCTGCTTATTTCACTCTGCATCACTTTGTCCAAGTGTTTCCATTTTTTTTTTTTGAAAATCTATGTGTTCCTCATTTCTTATTGCACAATGGTATTCAATTACTTTCATATACCACATGTTGTTCAGCCATTCCCCAATTACTGTGCATCCTCACAATTTCCAATATTGTACCACCATGTATAGGGCTGCTATATTTTTTCCCCTTTTTATGACATGTTTGGGATACAGACCTAGTAGTAGTATTGCATGATCAATGGGTATGAAGTTTGTTGCCCTTTGAGAATAGTCCCAAATTGCTCACCAGGATGTTTGGATCAGTTCACAACTCCACCAAAAGTTCATTATTGTCCCAATTTTCCCAAATCCTCAATAACATTTATAATTTTTCCTTTTTTTTAATCATATTAGCCAATCTGATTGAGAAGAGGTGTTATGTCAGTGTTGTTTTAATTTGCATTTCTCTAATCAAAAGTGATTTTCAGCACTTCATCATATGCCTTTAGATAGCTTTGATTTCTTTATCAGAAAACTGCCTTTGCATATTCTTTGACCATTATCAATTGGGAATGACTTTTATAGCCATAAATTTTACTCAGTTGGCTAAATATTTGACAAATGAAGCCTTTGTCAAAGACACTTGCTGTAATGATTACTTAGCAGCTTTCTGCTTTTTTTTCCTAATCTTGGTTGCATTGGTTTTGTTTGTACAAAACCTTCTTAATTTAATATTATCAAAATTATTTATTCCGTATTTCATAATGCTATTTCTTGTTTGCCATGAATTCTTATACTCCTCATGGATCTGAAAAGTAGACTATTCCTTGCTCTTGTTATTTGATTGCTTCATTGTCTATGAACCCTTTAGCAAGATGCAGTGTCCTTCATTTTCTCTTCTAATTAGGTCTAATTTTGCTATTACTTTGTCTAAGATCAGGATTTCTATACTTTTTTTTACTTTAGTTGAAGCATAATAGCTTCTACTCCATACTCTTACCTTTACTCTGTACGTTTCTCTCTTCTTCAAGTGTGTTTCTTGTAATCAACATAATATAGGGTTCTGAATTTTGATTTACTCTATTATACACTTTCATTTTGTGGGATAATTCATCCAATTTACACTCACAATTATGATTTCTACCTGTGTATATCCCTACATTCTGTTCTTCCTCCTGCATGTCCTCCCTCTCCTTTCACTCTTTCTCTCCTCATCCAGTTTTTTGCTCCACCATCTCCCCTTATCTTCCTTTTCTTCTGTCAGTCCACACTTTCACCACCCTTAATCTCTTCCCTTCCTACTTCCCTGTAGGGTAACATAGATTTTTATATTCAACTGATTGTGTATATTATTACCTCTTTGAGCTAATACTGTTGAGAGTCAGGTTCAAATGATATACATTGCCCATCCTCTCTTCCACAAGAAAAGTCTTTCTTGACTTTTCATGTGAAATAATTTACCACATTCTACCTCTCCCTGCCTTCTGCACACATTGTACTCTCCTTTCTCATCCTTCATTTTTTATCATTCCCTTAAATATACTTTCTACCTGTACCATCTGTCTATGTATATATTTTTCTCTATCTGTACTGTTAGTGATACAATTTTAAGAATTAAAAGTATTATCTTCCTGTATAAGGATGTAAATAGTATAGCTTTATTGAATCATTTATGTTTTCTTTTTTCCTTTTTACTTGTTTATGCTTCTCTTGGGTGTTGATATTGGAGGTCAAATTTTAGATTTACTTCTGGTCTTCTCCTTACAAAGTTTGAAATCCATTTATTTGGTTGAGTGACCATTTATTTCCCGTGATGTGTTATGTTAATTTTGCTGGTTCAGTTATTCTTAGTTGTAATCCTAGCTCTTTTGCTCTCTGTAATATCATGTTCCATGACCTATGGTCCCTTAATGTTACAATTGTCATGCCCGATGTGATCCTGATTGTGACTTCCTGATATTTGAATTGTTTCTTTTTGGCATCCTGTAGTATTTTTTCCCTAACCTGATAGTTCTGAAATTTGACTATAGTGTTCCTTAGAATTTTTATTTGGGGATCTTTTTCTTGAGGTGAGGGGTAGATTCTTTCAAGGTCAATTTTTCCCTCTGGGTCCAGGATATCAGGGAAATTTTCCTTGATAATTTCTTGAAAGATGATGTCCAGATCCACCATTAGATTATGTCTTTTAGGAAGTCCAATGATTCTGACACTGTCTCTCCTGGATCTGTTTTCTAGGTCAGTTGTTCTTCATATGAGGTGTTTTAAATTTTCTTCCTTTTTCATTCATTTGTATTTGTTTGATTATTCATGATGTCTCATAATCATTTGTTTCCACTTGCCCCATTCTAACATTTAAGATGTTGTTTTCATCCAAGATGGCATCTGGAAAGCAGGGACTAGGTTGAACTCTCTGCCAAGTCCCTCCAAAAACCTATTAAAATGGCTCTGAACCAATTCTAGAACTGCAGAACACATAAAATAGCAAAGGGAAGCAGGGCTCCAGCCCAGGACAGCCTGGATGGTTGCTGGGTGAGGTCTTCCTTGTGCAGAGCTGGGAGCGGAGCAAAGCAGAGCCCAGCATAGGCCATGTGGACCAACCAGACCAGGAGCTGGGCAGAGTGGGTGCTAGCAGCCTGAATCATTGAGCTGTGGCAGATGCCAGACTTCTCAATTCACAAATACTAAAGACAACAGAGAAGAATTGCAGAATCCACAAAATAGTGGAGGGAAGCAGGGCTCTAGCCCAGGACAGCCTGGATGGTTGCTGAGTGAGGTCTTTCATGCACGGAGCTGGAAGCAGAGCAGAGCAGAACAGAGCAGAGCCCAGCATGGGCCACGTGGACCAACCAGACCAGGAGCCAGGAGGAGCATGCCCTAGCACCATGAATCAGTGAGCTGTGGCAGTTACCAGACTTCTCAACCCACAAACACCAAAGACAACAGAGAAGCTTAGTGGGAAAAGCTGCTGGGGACAGAGTGACAGAAGGAGTTTGTGGTTTGGCCACTGCCCTGGGAACAGCAGAGGTGGGGCAGTTGCAGAACTACATCTGCAGTTGCTTCTGGCCCCAGGACCACCTAGTGGGAGGAATTAAGTTGTGTATCAGAGCAGGAGTGCAGAGCCTGCATAAGATCTGAGTCCAGTCTGGGTTGGGGGTTCTTGGGGAAGGAGGAGTGCTGGTGTGGTAGAGCTGGCTCATCCCCCCAAGCTTGGAACATAGTTCTCTTTACTCTACAAGAAGTCATACCATACTGAAAAACTCAACGGTCAAGCAAGTTGGCTGGGAACATGGACAGGCAGTGAAAACACACCCAGATTCAGTCTCAGACTTTGGCATCTTTCTTTGGTGAAAAAGAAGACCAAAACATATAGCAAGAAAAAGTCAACAAAGTCAAAGAGCCTACAACAAAAGCCTCCAAGAAAAACATGAAATGGTCTCAGGCCATGGAAGAGCTCAAAAAGGATTTGGAAAAGCAAGTTAGAGAAGTAGAGGAAAAATTGGGAAGAGAAATGAGAGGACATGAGAAAACCATGAAAAACAAGTCAATGAGTTGCTAAAGGAGACCCCAAAAATAGTGAAGAAAATAACACCTTAAAAAATAGATTAACCCAAATGGCAAAAGAGCTCTGTAAAGCCAATGAGGAAAATGCCTTAAAAGGTAGAATTATTCAAGTGGAAAAGGAGGTGCAAAAGACCACTGAAGAAAATACTGCCTTAAAAACTAGAATGGAGCAAGTGGAAGCTAGTGACCTTATAAGAAATCAAGAAATTATAAAAGAACCAAAAGAATGAAAAAATGGAAGAAAATGTAAAATATCTCATAATGAGATGAGGAGAAGTTGAGAACATGGAAATTGGTAGGAAACCTTGAGTCATTAGGACTTAATCTGACTCCCCTAAATTAATTCAGAGAAAGCTTTTCTGTGGGTAGAGCCAAAAATAGGTCGAGCAAATAAGAAAAAGAAACCTCACAAATGAGCAAATATCTCACTGAGGACAATTACCATAAGCTCAAGTTAGAAATATTTTCAGGAAAGGCACTTAGATTCCTGCAGAAGACCTAGCAATAGACTGAGCAAGTATTAGAACTAGGAAAGCACTGGTAGGCATCTGAGGTAATAAGACATTGATGAAAGGAATAAAATTAAATTAGCATACCATTTAAAGGGTTCAGAATGTGTTGGCTTGTCTGGCACATTCAATCTAGTGTTTCTTAGTGTTGAATTTATTCAATGTGTATTATCAGATTCTTATGGCAGAGGAAGACAAAAACTGCATAGTTGCACTTGACTAGTTTAGCATATCTTGGATTTACCTGAGCAGTTAATAGAGAAAGTAGTAAGGAAAAAAATTACATGGAAATATTGGTATACCTGGATGATCTCATTGCTTTATGAAAGACAATGGAAGAATATGAAGAAAGATTGAGGTTCTTAGTTAGACAACATGCATTCATTTTTTTAAATTTGATTTATTTAATATATTTAGTTTTCAGCATTTATTTTCACAAAAGTTTGAATTACAAATTTTCTCTCCATTTCTACCCTCCCACCCACTCCAAGATGGTATATATTCTGGTTGCCCCATTCCCCAGTGACAACATACATTTATTAAGCACTTACTATGTGTCAATTGACAAATGCCATTTTGCAGATCCACTCTCAACAAAATTTACGCATTGATCTTGAGAATATAAAAATGCTTCTTAATTGGCTATGTCCACATTATCTTGAAATCTAAATATTTTTTCCTATGCTTTGACAGTTATCATAAGCTTCACTGATATTGTTAAATTGCTAAATGACCTTCCTCCTGCAAATAACAATGAAGGAAAATAGAGGAAAGAGAGCAACAAAAGAATAATTGATTTAGATCTACTGAGCTATTTGGAGATCAATAGACAGATAAATGCAAACAAATTTTCTTAAGATTTGGTGAACTACTTCATATATACATCAATGGCGGTCAATGCTGACCATTTGCCTTGTACATAGATGCCAGCCTAGAGGGCTTAGAAGTAGTTCTGCTTTAAGAGAGAGATGATGACCAAAAGGCAGTTGTATTTGCCAGGAAAGTACTTAAGTGACAGTAAAACTCAGTATCTGAGACACAGAGTGCAGGTCTTGGCTTTGAAGTAGGCTGCCCCTGAAAGGTTCCAATGTATGATTAAAGTCAAGTTAATAGCGTAGGATGACAGCAGTCCATTGACCTACATTTTGAACAGGGCCAGTATAAAACACAAGATCCTTTTAAGGCCCTTTGCATATGAGAGACTCAGTGATGCACAGAAAATATTGTACAAATTCTGTGTGTATATGCATATCTATCTATCTATCTACCTGTATATTTGTAGCATATGTCAAAAGAAGAGAGATATTGAGAATGGGATAACTGAGCCTTTTGATACTTGAAAAGAATAAGAAAGGAACTTTTAACAAAAAAAAATCCTAATATATTTAAAAACACATATTACATGCTATATATATGTATATATACACACACACATATATATGTATGTATATACATATATATGTAAATGAGGAAAGATCTTTTTAAAATTTCACGGTGTGAGGAAGCAAAGGTCTAACTAGTATTTATTGAACTCAGAGAGATCAGTATGAAATGCTTCATAATATGAACATTTGAATAATTATTTACTTGTGGTCAGTGGAAGGAGGATTTCTGAGACATGAGACCCCTATTGTGAGATTAAATGATTGAAAGAGGAATTTGTAGTAGGTGCTGAAGAGTCTTGTGTGATTGGATTTTCCTTTCTTATATATGTGAAAGTCTTTTGTCTGATTGTCATTGGGATTGTTAAATTTAACAAATATGTGTCTCAGATTTTACAGCATAGGTTGTTGTTCTTGTTTCCTGTTTTTGTTGTTGTTCTTTTGCTTTTTTTTTTTCTAGAACCAATCTGGATTCCTTTGGATGGCATTTTGTTTTCTATGTTCAGAAATTCTGTTCAGTTTTCTCATATTCTTTCTTGCATTGTACTCTTCATTTTATTTTGTCATGTTATTCTGTGAGACCTATAATCCTTAAATTTTCTCTATGAATTCTAACTTCAAGAGTAACATATCTTGCCTGTATATTCATCATATTTTTCTTTTAATTCTATTATTGTTTTTCCCTTCTTTTCTTCCTCAATGTCCTTTACTTGTAGATATTTGCATTCCCAAGCAATTATTCTTTCTTTTGTTTCTTTAGTGAATTTTGCCACCATAGATTTGTTTTTGTCTACTTTTCTATTTTTTTTTTCTGCACAAGGCATTAATCATACTTTATTGGCACCTACTTATCTTTTAAATTATTCAGGAACATCCTGATGTGGTTTCATATTAGAGAAAATTCAGTGTTCTCTGCCTCATGAGTCATTAATTCATTTTCTTTTGTGTTGTAATACTTAATAGATGCCTACATTATTTTACTTGATCTGAGAGGTATATTATGTTGTGTTAATAACATATATCTTTCTTCTTGCTTCATATGATCATGATCAAGTTTTTGAGCTGTGTTTTATTCCTGCTGAGATTTTAGGCAATTTGTCTTTTTTTTAATTTGATTTTTTATTTTTAGTTTACAGCACTCAGTTCTACATGTTTTTGAGTTTCAAATTTTCTTCCCTTCACTCCCCTCTCCCCTGCCCCCTGCTCCCCTGGCATGTAGTCTGATACAGATTCTACATATACCTTCGCATAAAATTTATTTACACAATAGTCAAGTTGTGAAGAAGAAACAAAACCAAAAAAAGAAGAGAAAAAATAGAAAGCAAATGTTTTGCCTTAATCTGCATTCAGACTCCATAGTTCTTTCTCTGGATGTAGACAGCTTATTTCATCATGAGTCCTTTGGAACTGTCTTTGCACCTTGTTTTGCTGAGAAGAGCAAAGTCTATCAAAGTTAGTCATCACAGAATCAATATATCTGTGGTTGTGTACAATGTTCTCCTGGTTTTGCTCCTCTCACTCAGCATCAGATCATGTAGGTCTTTACAAGTTATTATGAAGGCTGTATCTTCCCCATCTCTTATAGCACAATAGTATTCCATTACATTCATATACCACAACTTGCTCAGACATTCCCTAATTGATGGGCATCCTCTTGACTTCCAATTCTTTGCTACCACAAAAAGCTACTATAAATATTTTTGTATGTACAGGTCCCTTTCCCACTGTGTGATCTCTTTGGGATATAGCCCTAGGAGTGGTATTGCTGGGTCAAAGGATATGCTCATTCTTATAACCCTTTGGGCATAGTTCCGAATTGCTCTCCAGAATGGCTGGGTCTGTTCACAACTCTACCAACAATGTATTAATGTTGCAATTTTCCCTCATCCTCTCCAGCATTTATAATTTTCCTGTTTTATCATGTTAGCCAATCTTACAGGAGAAATGTGGCACCTGAGAGTTGTTTTGATTTGCGTTTCTCTATTCAGTAGTGATTTAGAACATTTTTTCATATGCCTATAGATCTCTTTAATTTCTTCCTCTGAAAATTTCCTGTTAATATCTTTTGACCATTTCTCAATTAGGGAATGGCTTTTATTCCTATAAATTTGGCTCAGTTCTCTGTATATTTTAGATACGAGGCCTTGTCAGAAACACTGGTTGTAAAGATTTTCTCCCAATTTTCTACTTCCCTCCTAATCTTTGTTTCATTGGCTTTGTTTATACAAAACTTTTCAATTTAACATAATCAAAATTATCCATTTTGCCTTTTATAATGCTTTCTATCTCTTGTTGGGTCATATATTCCTCCCTTTCCTTTTTTCCTTTATAGTTCCCTATTTTTCATTTTCTGACTCCATTTTTTACTGTGTTTTTTTTTTTTTCCTGAGGGGGTCTCAATCTCCAAACCATCATAACTTTCTCCTACACTTAGCAATCCACATTTCACTAGCCTTACTTTCTTTCTCAAGTAAATTCTAAGAGACCCCAGCTGGATTCTGGGCTCTTTCCCTTAGGCTTAATGGAATGCCATAGAACCACATATTTGGCCTTCTTTCTGAGATCCTTTTCCTTCCTTAGTTATCTGGCTTAGCTTTGTTGCTGCACAAAGTGGTTTTGTGCTACTGTTCAATCTAGAACAAGCATTTGCATTTCAATTTTCAATGGCCATTACAGGACTGGGGAAGAGATGGAGTTGAGTTTTGCCCTATATGTATGCTGTAAAGTTACTGTAACTCCTGCCTCAGAATTGCAAGCTATGAGAGAAGACAGTGTGATTAAGTATATTAAAGTTTAGAGGTTACACTTTTCTGATTTTAGATACTTTTGCTTTTACTTACGTAGGGCTCTCAGTGGTCTATGTGGTGGAGACAGCTGAAATTGCTTTATCTGTTGCACATAAATCCTCTTTTGGAAAGATTTAGAAGGTTGTAAGGAAAGGAGAAAACAACCATCTTCTTAGCCACACTCACAATACCATTTTATACAAAAAATGTTAAAATATTGAATTTACCTATAATCAATTATATGGAAGACAAAACTGTACACACTAGTTATAATGCTCAGATTTAATGAAATTGAATGATTTTAAAATTAAGAAAAGTCTTTTAGATAAATCCTTTTATATTATAGATTAGAAAACAGGCCCAGAGAAATTAAGTTAGTTGCCTATGGTAACATAGATTATGTCATAGCCACACAGCTGACCTTAGAGTTGAACACAGGATTCTGCATTACAAACTCTGCTATACCTCAAAGTTATCTGACAGCTTGTGAATTAATACAATGTTTCTACCCATAAAATAAAGATTTCCTAATAACAAAAGTGGAATAATTATACTCCCATATATCTTTAAATTGGCATTCTGTTATATGCAGAGAAAATAAAAAACAGACAAAAAATACATATTACCTAATTAGGCATAGCTGATAAAGTTTTTTTTTTTCCCTTACAGCACTAAAATTTAGAAAATTCTGACAACATTTCCATCCACTTTATTCACTCCCCCTCTGCCATGATTTGTTTCCTAATAATAGTCTCTTTGTATCCCTGGGATACACATGGAAAGCAGTATTCTAGTTTCTATGTTTCTGCTCCTCCACTCCCACCCCTCAATCAAGGTGCAGTATTCTTTGATATTTCCACCTATGATGCCATGTCCAATGATTTCTCCTCATCTTGCCCCATTATAATTACATTTGCCATTAAATGTTGCTGTAAGGAACATTTCCTTCTAATATCTTTGAATTACAAAGATGTTAGTCACAGCTCTCTTCCCTTATATTGTGGTAGCAATATTTTTTAAACTTGATAGTTTTTTTTTATTATTTTCGTAGTACATGCAAAGACAGTTTTCAATATTCACTTGTATAAGGTTTTGAGTTCCAAATTTTTCTCCCTCACTTCTGCATCTCCCTTTCTCCAAGACAGCAAGGAGTCTGATATAGGTTATATATTGCACATTCACATTAATGATCTCCCCATTTTAGTCATGTTGTAAAAGACAAATCAAAACAAAAGGGTGAAAAACACAAAGAAAGAAAAAATACATACAAAAAATGAAAAAAAAGGATGCTATGATCTGCTTTCAGACTTTGTAGTTCTTTCTCTGGATGTAGAAAGTATTTTCCATTATGAGTCCTTTGGAATTGTCTTAGATCATTGTATTGCTGAGAATAGCTAAGTCTATCATAGTTGATCATGGCCCAAGGTTGGCCAGCAATATTTTTTAAAGAATATTTATACCAAGAGCAATTATACCAACAATTTCTACTCTTTTTTGTTAGTCAATTAGACCTCAAAGCAATGCTGTCCATTTGACAATTTCTGACCTTTACTGGTGCTACCATTTCATTGAAAATAATCTGATTTGGCCTTCATTGGATCAGACATGGTAAAAACTCTTCATATGATAAAAAGTTTTGCCAGAATTTTTCCTATCTATAACACATCTACACCATCATGGTCTTTCTTCATTTTCTAAAACTTATGGTCCTAGCTTTGTTATGCCTTATCACCTTTTCATAAAGCTGTCAGTCTGTTTTGTATTTGCACATGGTATCTGACTCAAGACCATATGGATATTTACAGCAGGCATTCATTCTTCAGTGGTTTTCCAGGAGGAGTTTTAATTTTACACATGCTTCCCAAAACCAGTTCATCCCAAGGGAAGGAGCATGAGGAATGAGTTGAGAGTGGTTAAATCAATAAAAGATTTACTCCTTTACTCTTGCCATCTGTTTATCATGGACCCTGCTGCAGTTGTTCTGTACTCTTCTATTGACTCGAGTATATTAATATTTCTTGACAGCTGTCTAGAGTGTGAAATAAATGGTTGTCTCATTTTATTTTACCTAACAGCTGTTGATTCATCCATGCTAAGATATTTAGGGAACATCAATCATGTATTTAAAAGGTGGACACTTCTCGCTGTACAGTTGGCTGGGGAAGAGTGGACAGCATAGAAAAGCATCTAGTAGGAGGTAATGACAAGTCTGTACAAATAACTCTTGTAGCTTTAATAAACTATGCATCAATCAAGTTGTAATGATGACTTCTTCCCCATGATAGAGAACAGATCCCTGCAGGTACAGAGAAGAGAAATGCCATGCCAAAACACAAATTAAACAAAGCAATAGCTTTTCAGGTTATTCCAGACACCTGTTTTCAAGCCTGATAATCACCTAAAACTGAGCTGCTATGATCATGCTGTTAGCAATGACTCACAGAACCTCAGTTATCTCAACTTCTGAAAAATCTAACTCTCACTACGAAGTAGATTCAAAAAGATTTATCTGTGACAGAGGAACCAGAAGACAATATACTTTGGAAATACATCCAGCCAATATAAAATATTATTTACCTTTCTTAAGCATGATATCAAGGATCTTCACCTATCATCATTTATTAAGCATGATACAAAATGAGTTGACAGTCTCTGCTTTGCATTTAACTGAAATAATTTTCTACTTTCTTTTTTACATTATTGAATAAAAGTAATATATTTATTGACTGTAGATATGTGGTTTCCCATGGTATGTTGGAGTCTTGCATTTCTAACTCAGATTTTCATCCTATCTGTTATTTTGAGACATTTTGTCAAATTATATTTTGGAATGTTATTTTAATATTTCTTACTGATAACTACACTTTGTCATTTTTTCTTTGAAAAGACAAACATTTAAAAATCAATAAGAGCAGCACAGACTGACATCTTTTATTGACATAAAACACCTTTTTTTGGCTAGATACTTGAGAAAGTAATAGCATCTCAATCATCATCAATACAATAACTTACAATCAAGTAAGTTCATTATAAAATTTAAAAGGTGATGAGAAAATACGTAATCTTAAAACACATTTAAGATTTATAAAATACTTTCCTCAAAACACTTTGGTGACCAAGCTACTATAATTATTATTAAAAAAAAAACATCACAGAAATGATGAATACAAGGCTCTGAGTAGTTAAAAAAATTTACATTTTAATTATGTGGAGAAATCAAACACAGGTCCTAACAGCAAGTGTAAAAGTCTTTATATTGAGTCGCATTGCCTCTAAACTGTATCACTTTCCATTACAATAGTATGCCCTTTATATATACAGAAATAATGCTACCATCATCAGTATAAGTTCATCTGGTTTTATTTATTTGTTGGGCTCAAGTAAAATCACATAATCTCAGTGGTGGAAGGGGAAATGCAAGATGCCACCTCATACATGGACAGGAATTTCTTCTACAATGCAAAAAACAAGTAGTCATTTAGCTATTGCTTAATTATTTCCAATGGAGAAAGCCCTATTATCTCCAGTAGAAGTTGATTCTATTTTGAAATAGCCCTAATTATTATTTTATATTAAGTATTGATTTGCTTGTTTTTGGTTTCCAAAAATTAATTATTCCTGAGACTTTGAAGAAAAGCAAGCCCATCTGATCCATATCTCATGCAACAGCCCTTCAAATACTAGAAGACAATTATCCTACCTATCTTTCCCACTCCCAATTTTCCCACTCAGGACTACTTTTTCCCATGTTAACTATCCCCAGTTCCCTTCAAATTATCATCCTATGCTACTGAGGCCCTTTACCAATGCTAATTTGTCTGACTTTCCCCGGATATTCTCTAGGCTATCATCAATTTCCTTCCTAAAATATGGTGCCTGAAATTAACCCTAATGTGCCAGTTGTGTCATCTGAGCAGGACAAAGTAAAGTGTGGGTGTTGTAGGAAGGCCGAATTTATAATCTCAAATATAATCATGTATATGTTTGAATGGTTCAAAATCCCAAGGTATGAGAGATTCTTTAAGTAGAACACAACAAAACATTTATTTAGGCCCC
>JAQQSZ010008635.1:0-12991 GCA_028646595.1 Phalanger gymnotis
ATTTTTACTGGCCTCAAGTTCCTGCTCGCACTCCTGGGTCTACACACGGGTAAGCCCTGCTTCCGCAGCTTCCTGCCTCCGCAGCTTCTGGCTTCCGCAGCTTCTGGCTTCCACAGCTTCCGGCTTCCGCAGCAGCTTCCACTTCCGCTGAAACTGTCTCTTGGCTCACCTTTCCTCTCAGCCGAGCCTCTGGCATTCTCAAGCCCCGCCTCAACGACCAGAGACCACTGGTTCCCGAGTTGGCCAATTGACTCAAGTCATTAATCTACACCCACACAGGTTTCGCATCTGATAAGGCTTTGGGCCTGGGGCTTAGCACTTAACAGCTGAAAGTACTTCCACTCAAAAGGAACAAAAGCCATACTAATGAGACAATTTTGCTTAACAACACACCTTATCTTGGTAATGGTGTAAGATATTAGTCAATTCCCAATTTTTGCCAGACTGTTTTCCAGTTTTCCCAGTAATTTTTTTTTTAACAAACAGTGGATTCTTATCCCAAAAACTTAAATCTTTACTTTTGTTAAACACAAGGTCACTATAATCATTTACTACTATATATTTTGTGTCTACTCTGTTCCACTAATCTACTCTTCTATTCCTTAGCCAGTACCGGACAGTTTTGATAATTATTGCCTTATAATATCATTTAAGATCTGGTACTGCTAAACCTCTTTCCTTTATTTTTTTCATTAATTCCTTTAATATTCTTGATCTTTTGCTCTTCCAAATGAATTTTATTATTTCTTCTATAGAAGCAAAAATTATTTTTTTGTAATTTAATTGGGATGGCATAGAATAAGTAGATTAGTTTATTGTAGAATTGTAATTTTTATTATAATGACTCTGCCCACCCATGAGCAATTAATATTTCTCCAATTATTTAAATCCGACTTTATTTGTATAAAAAGTGCTTTTATAATGATGTTCATATAGCTCCTGGGTTTTTCTGGCCAGGTTAGGTTTTGGGTTTTTTTTTCTGTCCAGCATTATTTTCTTCAGTGAATTTTTGTACTACCTTTTCCATTTAACCTATTCTGTTTTTTAAAGAGTTCTTTTCTTTTTTGGAGGGGGAAGGCAAGACAATTGGAGTTAAGTGACTTGCCCAAGGTCACACAGCTAGTAATTGTGCCAAATGTCTGAGGCCAGATTTGAACTCAGGTCCTCCTAACTTCAGGGCCAGTGCTCTACTCACCGCACCACCTAGCTGCCCTTTTTTTAAAAGAGTTCTTTTCCTCAGTGAATTTTTGTGCTTCTTTTATCATTAGGCCAATTCTTTTTTTTAAGTGTTATTTTCTTCAGTATTTTTTGTTCCTCTTTTACCAAGCTGTTAATTCTCTTTTCATAATTTTCTTACATCACCCTCATTTCTTTTCCCAATTTTTCTTGTACCATTCTTGTCTCCTTCTTTAACTCTTACAGGAATTCTTGTTGGGCTTTGATCCAATCGGCATTTTTCTTCAAGGCTTAGCTTGTAGCTGTTTACACATTATTATCTTCTTCTGAGTTTGGTGGTCTTCTCCGCCACACAGTAGCTTTTTTTATGGTTAAGTTCTGTTTTTGTTTTTGCTTGCTCATTTTTCTAGATTATTTTTTTTACTTCAAACTTTATGTTAAAGTTAGGCTCCGCTTATTGGGGTTGGAGAGGCACTGTCCCAAGCTTCGAACTTTTTCGTGCTGCTGTTTTCAGAGCTAGCTCTGGGGGTCTGCCAGTTTGGGATGATTCTAAGGTGGTATAATCCAGGGAAAGGTGTGGTCACTGTTCGCCTGGTCTTCGCTTCAGTCTTTATTCAGGAAGAGCCCCTGCTCTCCTGTAGCTGTAAGCACTAGCACTACTCTTGACCCAAGAAGTATTACTGGATCCTTTGCTCTCTTCTCTGACTTAGAACAGCAATCAGGGGCCCTGCTCTCTTGTGAATGACCACCAACATTCCTCCTGTCTGGGAACTGTGACCCAGAACTGTGTGTAAGAGCAATAGAGTTGCCAGTTTTCTCTAGCTATACCCAATGCTGGAAAAAAGGTCCTCTATAGTCTCTTTTTGACCAGTTATCTTACCCCAGTACCATCATCACTAATCTGAGAGCTGCCAAAGCTGCTGCTACCCGATTCATGCACTCAGACAGGCCTCCATTACATTGTCACAGATTTCTCCTGCTGACTTCCTAAGTTTTCTTAGTCTAGGAAAATGTCTCACTCTGATCTTTTGTTGGCTCTGCGACTCCAAAATTTGGTTTGAGGCATTATTTTAAAGTCATTTGGAAGAGAGTGTTGAGAGAGTTCAGCTGAGTTGCTGCTTCTAATCCACTATCTTGGCTCCACCCCTCTTGCATTTCTTTTCAACACTCAAAGTGCCTTCTTAATCATTGGCCACACCAAAGGACTGAGATGATTTTGTCTGTGGATGGCAAATTGTTACATTTGTCTCTGGCTGGAGGAGGAGGCTAGCCAATTGAGAGCTGTGGATGCTGTTAATTACATCAGACATCATTGGTCCTGCCTGTGAATAAGTAATTATGATGGGGATTATACAAATCCCTGTTGCACAGGAAAGCTGAAGCAGAGCTGTGCAGACTCATAAAACAATACATAATAAAGAGTTATGAAACCTGGTAAAATAAAATTTAGAATCAATTAATTCTCTTGAGTCTAGAGTTCACTTGAAGCACATCGATTATCTCATTTATAGAAGAGAAATCTGTTTTCTCTGAGTGGCCACTGTTCCATTTATGTAACTTCAATTCATTTCCTTTCCCCCCACCTTGTTTGTTCCCCTGTCCCCGAGGGAATAAACTAATCACTCCCCTTATATCTAAGGGTCACTGTGCCCAGACACAGGAGAAAGGATGAGTCAGTCAAATAAACGTAATTTCAAATGAATTTCAGGAAAAAGTAGTGTGGGAGGCAGACGTGGAAGGGTAGACAGCTTGATGTGGCAGAAAGAACATTGGATTTTGAGTCAAAAGACCTGAGTTCAAATTCTGGCTCGTACCCTCTATATGAACTTAAACAGATCACTTAATCTCTCTGGTCTCAGGTTCTTTATCGATATAATTAGACATTCTCTACAATCTCTTTTCATCTTTAATCTATGATCCTTGGTTGATGTAGTCAATCAGTTAGACACAAACTGCATGATCCCGGAGAGCCCTGTAAAGAAACTGGGAATTGTATCCATGTCAGAGACATACTGAGCATCCAATTCCTAACAAACTAAATGGAGCCATGAAAAGTCATGCATGCCCAAAGGAAACAAAGGTGACATGGAGCTCAGGTGGCAGGCTTTAATGAAATGGATTCACTTGAATGATCCCTCTTTTATATTTCCTTTGTGGTTTGACTTTAATGGAAATTTATGCCTGGCAATAACTCTGAATGGAACATGAGAGTAGTAGGGGGTACTCTTGTTCCAGTAATGGCAGCTATAAAAGGATGGAATGTGGAAAGAAGAGAAGCAGGTCAAGCAAGACAGAGGAGAGGCAAGGGAGTATATGTCATTACTTTAAGGGACCTTGAGATTATAGAGATTAAGAAGAGCAGGAAGATGATACAGGAGAGTTGGTAAGTTTGACCAGTACCAGCAGAAGACAACAGGGAGCTATCGAAGGCAGGGTCTGGATGACTGCCAATGACTTCCATCCACAGGGCACTTACTTCTGAGAATTGGGAGGCCCAATGAAGAAAGGGGATGGAATTACAAGTCTTCATACTCATGGAGAGAAATCCAAAGCATAAGGAAGGCTCTAGCACTGAGCAAGAGGTTTCCTGGTTTTCTGTGCAGAGGATCTGAATTTTATCGACACAGGGGACTCCTGGCATGAGAACTCTTTCACCCCAATAAAAATTGCAACCCTCGAGAGGTTAGACTTAACACACCCAGCCAAAGTTACTTGGCCAAAGTTCGTAAAGGTGAAAGGCAGGATTTGAACCCAAGTCTTTTTGCCAACAAGGCCAGAATTCTATCTACCAGTCCATGTTGCCTCTTTGGTTCTATGATTGAAGAGAAAAGTAAACAAAGATGTAGAGAATTATCTTGGTGGAGATTAGCTAGGGTTCTCTTCAGGGGTATTCTGGTAAATGTCTAACAATAGCCTTTCCAAGACTTAGGTGAACTGATTCTGAGTAAAGTGAGCAGAACCAAGAGAACGTTATACATAGTAACAGCAACATTGTACAATGATCAGCTATGATAGACTTCGCTCTTCTCAGCTATACCATGATCCAAGACAATTCCAAAAGACTAGTATTGGAAAATGCTGTGCACATCCAGAGAAAGAACTATGGAGTATGAATGCAGATCGAAACATACTACTTTCAGGTTTTTTTGTTCTTTGTTTTTTCTTTCTTATGGTTTTTTCCTTTTTATTTTTTATAAGATATTGAGTTCCAAATTTTTCCCTCTCCTTCTCTCCTCTCCTCCCTCCCCAAGATAGCAAACAATCTGATATGGGTTGTACATGTACAAATAAATGTTAAAGACTATATTTACATGTAATAGGAAAAAATAAGATACTATTAAGTAGGGAAAAAAACAATAAAGCTTTCCAGAAAAACGTATACACAACACATTTTAAAATTCAATCAGCATTATTAAACATTTTCTCTATCACTTTCATAAGTGTGGACATTGAACAAAACAATAAATCAAACCCTGATTTATAGTTCTTGCTGATTTCTGAGGCGTCAATGCCTACACTGGAATTTTAACAATCAGCTCTCAAAGTCAATTTAAGCTGGCTCTAACACATCTCCATTTTTCTCCTAAACTCCTTGAGTATAAATATTCAAGGCATTATGTGAAAAGGAGCTGCCAAAACTAAGAACATATTCTCCAAGGAATGGGAAGATAACTCACTCATTTGGTCAATCAAATTGATTCTATTTACTTAAATCAATATGTGAACTCAGTTGCTTTACTGGATTTACTTAATCTGTTTAATCACTCAATTACTTGATAGAGAGGGGAAAAGCCCCTGCTCTGATTTCCACATTAATTAAATTCCCAAAGATGTACACTAGGGAATACTTAGCCCAAAAATTCGTTCAAACTACCCAAAATAACCTTATCACTTCCAGGGCAGCAGAAATTGTGGTAGTGGATCAGAGGTCTCAAGAGTAAAGGGTTTGAGGAGCTGGATCTGGACCAAAAGACCTGGTGACTGATAGACCCATGGCTGAGGGTCAAACCCCACCTGGTCCTGTCTCTGATAAGACTGAAGTTGGATCACTGATAAACCTCCAGTTGGACCCTTCTGGACTCCAGAAAGCCAGTCTTGCTCCTGAGAGGACTTGTATAGACAAGGAGCACAGTGGGAGATGAAAGGTACAACCCCACTATAGTTCTGCCCAGCTCTTTTAATTCCCAACAGAATTTGCAAAGAAAGAGTGTAATAAGAAGTAAAGGGATTTTTTTTTTTACCATAACTCAAATAGAAGTTAGGGTACCAGCAACAAAGGGCAAGAAAGTGGTGTAGTATATATGCATTCAGCCTGGAATCAGGAAGACTCTTCTTCATGAGTTGAAATCCAGCCTCAGACTTGACCTTGGGCAAGTCACTTAACCCTGTTTGCCTCAGTTTCCTCATCTATAAAATGAGCTGAAGAAGGAAATGATAAACCACTCTAGTATCAAGAAAACCCCAAATGTGATCACGGAAGAGTAGGACATGACTGAAACAACTCAATGACTGGAACAATAGCAACACGTAACAAAGGAGTTCAATTAAAAAGAGAGATTTAAAAGCTTAAGATCTTCTCTAGCGTAGTTAACTGAATGTGGCTGACTGGTATATTAAATCCAAATTATAAAAGATCTAGCTGTCTCCTGGGGTTATAAAACAGAAGAGCTGATAGACACCACCACCACCTCCCTATTGGGGAAGAGGTGAAATAACAGCTTAAGATAGGCAAAGAGTGGGTCTGAAGCAAAGCAAAAGGCAATTTTGAGAATTAGGAGGTCCAATTAGAGAGGAGAGTGGAACTGCAAATCTACTGGCAGCAAAGACACTAATGGGGAGTGAAAGAGACCAGCTCTGTGGGGATGCCAGCTGAGAGCTTCCAGGAGCTGCATAGACAGGAGAGAAACAGAGGACCCCAGCTGGGCTGAGAACCAAGTTTGCATTACTGGAGGACATTAGTGGCTCTGTGAGGGAGCAAGAAACAGGAGAGGCAGATAAGGGGGTTGGCATGTCAGCAGCATGAGCTGCCCTGACTATGCACATTAATTGGCCACACCTTATCATCTATAAATGTAGTCCCTGAACCTTAATCTCTGGCTACACATACTCCCAGTAGGCCTCATCTTTCTCACTTGTGACATTATAACCCATGGGAATATATAATATATCCTTCTATGTCAAGGACCAATCTGTTAATTATTTAATTATTATTTTTTAAAATTTTGGCATTTAATTACATGTTGCATGTGTGCGTGTGTGTTTTATATTGGTTGTCTGTTTTTACTTTGAACCATTGGGTGCTCTTGTTGGCTGGTAAAAGAAACTCACTGGACAAGGTTTATGAATTATAGTTTCAAATAGATATTGACTCACAATATGCTTGAGATCTAAAATTGCTTTCAAAGTCTCATAGATGAGTACAGGTGTGAGTGCTACATAGAAAAAAATGGTTTAATATTTTAAAAAGTAATTTATTTGAACCATATTAGAAGTGAAGAAAGTGACATTGAGGGTAGAGGAAAAGAAGAAAGTGTTCCTTTGTGGCTCATAACATTCAAGAAGAAATAGCAAGTAAGAGTCAGGTAGAGCTGGGCTCTCACATATAGTGGCTGAATGACACCAGATCATGTAACCAGTCAGTGACCCAGAAAAGACTGCAAAATTATACAAGTTGCTGAAGAAGTACCAAGCTGCATGGGGGGCAGCTAGGTGGCACAGTGGATAGAATGCTGGGCCTGGAGTCAGACGAACTCATCTTCCTGAGTTGAAATCTGGCTTCAGACACTTACTAGCGTGTGACCCTGGGCAAGTCACTTAGTCTTCAGTTCCCTCATCTGTAAAATGTGCTGGAGAAGGAAATGCCAAACATCCCCAATGTCTTTGCCAAGAAAACCTTAAATGGAGTTACAGAGTTGGACATCACTGAAAAACATCTTAATACTAACACTGATCTGCATCCTCACCAGGAGTTCCCTGGTGAGAAATCACAAACGAAATAAAAAACAAAAACAAAATGATTACCTCCATACTACTGGTTAAAACTCCAAACTAAATTTCAAAGTACAATAAACAAGCGCTTTACATGACTGACTTCAAATCTCCCTTTGCTTGCCTGTGAAAGGAATCCATGGCTTGAAAAAATTTCTGGATTTGGAGCCAAGGATTTGGGTTCAAATCTCAGCTGTGCTACTTGCTATTTGTGTGATCTCTGGCAAGACATTTAACTTCTCTGGGGCCCAGTTTGTTCATTTGTGAAATAACGGATCTGGACCAAATAACGTCTCTGATTCCTTCCAGCTCTACTCTGAATTTTTAATTATTTGATTCTAAGAGAGCACAACAAGAAATGGAATGAATGTCTGAACTTGTGGAGTCAGGCATTTCTTATTTTTCACAACTCAGCTTTAACCTTAAGATTGAATCATAAAGAAAAATGCTGCTTTTAATACTGACATGTGCTAATAGAGTCTGCGTATTGGTGCTGTGAGATCATGTGAGGTCCCATGAAGACAAATGATGCTCGAGTATCGCAAGTGTTGTTCGGTTCTGTCCAATGCTTTGTGACTCTATTTGTGGTTTTCTTGGCAAAGACACTAGAGTTTATCAGTTCCTTCTCTGGCTCATTTTACAGATGAGAAAACTGAGGCAAACAGGGTTAAGTGACTTGCCTAGGGTCACACAGCTAGTAAGTGTCTGAGACTAGATTTGAACTCAGAAAGAGGAGTTTTCCTGACTCCAGGCTCAGAATTCTATCCGCTGCTCCACCCAGCTGCCTAAGTAGGAGAATTTATTATTCACAGACATACAACCATGCAGCTTCCCAGCCCTTCAGTCTCTTGGGCAGGCACAGCTGGTGTCATGGCATAAGATGTAATGCATATCCCCATCAAAAGCCCAGAACTCTGAGTCCCTGTCCTTTTATCTGATCTCTGTTGCTGGTCAGATTCTCAGGCACCGAGGAGAGCCTTGGAGGCAGCCAATCAGTAAGTGGTCGTACTGTGGACACGGCCACTCTCCACCTAGACTGCAAAGGGCAATATGATTAGGAAAGTTTGTTAAACTGATTCTGATCAGGAGAGCCTTGAGTACTTTGTATGCACGGATTAGATGAAGTCAGGCCTTGCCTAAATGAAGTTACTTTAGACTAGCTATTGAGGTACATAAGAATTTCCCAGGGTGGATCAATCAGTGATCCAACATGGAGTCACTTCTGTCGGCTAGGTCCTAGCAATAGGCCATCCTCACATTTGCCTACTGGTCAGAGATGAGTAGAGCTGTCAAGGTTCTGACAAATGATTCTTAAAAGGGCACCCTCCAGGGGGCGTCTAATTGCTAGTCAGGATTTTAAAGCTAACAGACAACAAATCCCCACAGTACAAATACAAACCTTAAAATTTGCTTGAGAATTCAACAAATGAGCTGTGTACCAGAAGCAAAGCCTCTTCACAGACGAAACTGTTATTCACAATTACCTGGACATGACATGAAAGCATCATTGGCCTATATTTGGAGGCATTGCTGGTGTTCTCATCTTTCAGTCATAGATACATAATACCTTCCATTAAGAAAAGTGAGATCTGGCTAAAATGGTGTGCAAATTAACTGGGACAAGGTAAAATAATTTAATCTATTGACACAATAAACCTTCCAACTCTCTACATTTTCATTTTAATATACATTATGTCCTTTTACTGGAACAATGTGTTTTATATGATGCAGCATTGAATTCATACAATTTAACATAGGTGCTTCATCATGAAGCCACACTTTTATCACATTGGATATTGTGTATGCCACTGGGGGGAAAAAGACTTTTTTTTCTTCAAATCCGACCTTGGTTATAAGCTAAAGGTTTTCAATGAGGAGCAAATCAGCTGAGTTCTCAGGCCACTGAAACTTGTTTAGCTCTATCTCTTGGATAAAATTTTTTTACTTTTCATGACCTATGGCCTGGTATAGGATTCTATCTTCATGTGGAAATTTCTGTAATCCAGGGCAATTCTGTTCCTTGTTACAGCAATTTATTTATCAGAATTCATCATTCCTTGAATGGGTCAAAATTTTGGGACTAACAAGAAGTTAAAAAAGATCCCTGTAACACTCTAATGATGATGCTCAAATCCTACAGATTCACCTGGACTTCTGACTGAGGTTTTAGAATAGCCTTGAATGAAAAAGTAAGTTTTATCACTAAAAAATAATTTTTCCTTTCTTCAGTATTGCAGTGTTTATGTCAACTTGTCCATAATGAGTACATTTCTTTTCCTTCCTCCCTTCTTTCTTCCCTTCCTTCCCTTCTTTCCTTTCCTTTTCTCCCTATTTCCCTCTTTTCTTTCCTTCCTTCCTCTCTCCTTCCTTTCCTTCTGCCTTTCCTTTGTCTCTTTCCTTCCTTCTTTTCTCCCTGCCTCTTTTCCTTCCTCCCTTCCTTCCTTTTCTTTCCTTTTCTTCCTCCCTTTTTTTCCTGCCTCCCTCCTTTCTTTCCTCCTTCTCTTTACTTCCTTCCTTCTTTCCTCTCTCCTTCCTTACCTTCCTTTCTTCCTTTCCCTTCCTCTTGCTTCCTTCCCCTTTTTCTTTCTGTTTTTTAAAGGGATATTTATTTTTCATTTTACTTCTTTGTCCTATGGCATTCTTCCCTTACTGACTAACTCCTGAAACTTGTTCACATCTCATAAAAGGGCCCGACTGGCATGACCATCTTCACAATTACTCTAATATCTTGTTCTTGGCCTATTTTCCATGTTTAGATCCTGGATTTTCAAGGACCAATTTTTTATAGATGATACTAAGGGTCTTCAACTTTTCCCTCTTCAAATTTTAGTAGCTCTTCAATTTAATCTCTTTTTTGGTCTAATCTAGTCTTAAGAATGACTTTTTTTTTAATTGCCCTGCACTAGTTGCCAATGTATGTATTGTCAAATGGCTTAGAGCTAAGAGTACTATGGACAAAGAGGAGTGTGAAGCCCTAACCTATAATTAGTGGGATTCATTTCCAATTTTGTTGATATGGTTCTGGCACATAATGAAAATCTTCATGTCTTTGGTCTGTTTCATGAAGACTTATGGTTCGCCCACTTTGGTGGTCAGCGCTTTATGTGGTGAAGCATTTCCAGTAGATGAGGTATTAATATTTTTGATTTGTTTCAATGTTTCTTGCATTTTTGTGGTATACAAAAATGAAGGCACACATACCTCTTTCTCTAATGCATTCATGTCAAATCAGGCATCATGACGATTTCTAATGAAAACAGTCTATAACCTGACGTCACGCCATCTTTTTATTAGATTCATAGGAGCAATCTCATCACACTAGGATAGCAATCAATGCTATCACCAGAGCCCAGCTGAAAGCATTTCAAGATTTCTGTCAGTATTTCACACCAGGCTCAGGACATAGAGAGTCCCTGTTGTACATCACCCTGATTTTGTCAGGGTGTCATTCCCATGTGACGTCATTACCCCACCCTCCCACTACTCTGTGCAACTCTGCCTCACTTAAATCCAACTCACCCGCAAATCAAGACATCCCCTTCTAACGTCCTTTGTCCAAGAAAAAAGGAAGAATGACAACACAACATGGACAATGGTTTGGGCTTGGTGGAGTGGGGCATTTCTTATTTTCTCATTCTCTTTCTAAATAGCATTCAGATAAAGATGATCCTGGGACAAGTCACTATTTGGCTATTATTACTTTCTTTATAATTAAATGCTCTCCAGGCTATTACTATAATTATTACTGCTACTGTGACATTAAATACTGAAACTACAGGTGCCATTTCAGAGAGTCCTCAGTAGAATGCACTTTTTAAAGAAAAATTAAATATGGATTATTGTAATACTTTTTGTTTATGTAGCCAGAGGCTCAATCCTACACTTCTGCATAAGAGTCTCCTTATTGGTGGAGAGAATGGTGAAAACTTGGGAAAGCTTCACCACTTCTTCTGGCTTCAAGCTCCAAGAAAGGATGCACGTGGTTCTGGGCTTTTGTCATGGAGAAATTCCTAGAGGGAGAGAAAGACTTTGGAGAGAAGCCATCACCTAGAAGGACTGGTGCTTTGAGCATGCCCAGCTTGCTGCACTAGAGACTTTAGGGAATTTCTGCTTGGGTGAGGTTGAGGACTCTCCCTGACTTGAACTGAGATAGCTTGCTCCTGGTGGGAGAGCTCATTCGTTCCATATATAACCCAGCAGAGTCTAATCTGTACGATTTCTCTAATTTCTGTTTTCCCTTGACTTGGGTGAATGTGTTTATTCACTTTTCACTCTTATAATGGTCTTTGTGTAATTGACATTTGGTGGTTAGGGAGTCAAGCCTTCAGATATAACTTGGAGCACTCCTCTGCTGAAGGAAAATTAGTGTGAACCTAATTATTTTCTCTAGACTAACAATATTTATGGGATCCAATAGATGTAATTATATTCTAGTGTCATCTCTGAGGAAAGCAGAGCAGACCAGGCTTGTGGACGCAATGTCTTCCTACCCTCTTGGCTGGAATTAAAGTTTACCTGGGAGAAGAATGGGCAAGATTCTACAGCTATCTGTTTACACCTTCACGCAACTACATAGACTTATATATAACTTATATGAGCAACACATACATCTTATACACTTGCACATTGAGTTAATATTTTTCTCTGAAGCAAAAATACTTGTGGCCCCATGTTTGCTTACCAAACATGAAACAAATTTTATTTCTGCTTTCTCATAACTATTGTGAGAGGTTTTGCCCCACTTCTGCTTTAACATAATAGTAACTTTTGTCAAGTTCTTTCTCAGAATATTGATTAGTATACAAGTATGTTATACTATCCAATTTGAAACTCAATGTTCTTCCCAGAGCATCCCTGTAATAAATGACCATTGGTCAAAATCCAGGGGCTCATCATACCATTGCTATTTCTTCTACCTTTAATGAAAAGTACATACAGAGCATTTCTATTAACAATCCACCAAAAAGTCCCATTATCCTTGGAAGTAGCCTCACCCTCTATCTATATAAGATTCCCAAGACATGAAGTATACCCAGATACACTATCAGTATGAAATAAAGAAATGATCTCATTTTTGAAGGAATAGAAAGGCTTATGAAATGAATTAAATGCTTCATCAGCCTTCTGACTCTTAATCCATCCTAGCAGCTGTTCCTGATGTTTTATATTAGGAAATAATGGAAATTGTTCCTTAAATAATCAATTTTTACACTTCACATAATTATAAAACAATGACAATCCCAGACTTTTATGACACTGTGTCTTTTCTTATTAGCTGCTTTGCTCACAGTCCTTGTCTAGTCAGTATATTATAGTATATATATAGAGGGGACTCTTTTTTTGAGTTAAGAAGATCCAGGTTCAAATCCTGCCTTTAAGACATATTGGATCTGTAACTCTCAGCAAGTCACTTACCCTTTCAGTGTCTTCAGCTCTCTAATAAAGACTAGAAGTTGTGGAATAACTGCTGATAAAGGAATCACAGAACGTGAGTTGGAAGGGCCTCAGTGGTCATCTCATCTGACCCATATAGGAAAGCAACTCCCACTATAACATACCTGAAAATTGACCATCTAATGCCTCTACATGAAGGAAGGGGAACATACTACCCCATGGGGTTGCCTCATACATAGATCTAATTTTTACGAAAGTTTACTTGCAATTGATCTTAAATTAGCCTCATGTGTTATTAAGCAAAATTGTCTCCTTAGTATGGCTTTTGTTCCTTTTGAGTGGAAGTACTTTCAGCTGTTAAGTGCTAAGCCCCAGGCCCAAAGCCTTATCAGGTGTGAAACCTGTGTGGGTGTAGATTAATGACTTAAGAGGG
>JAQQSZ010008636.1:0-12991 GCA_028646595.1 Phalanger gymnotis
GGATTCCAGAGTCTGAGACTGAATCTGGGTGCATTTTCGCTGCCTGGCCATGTTTCCAGCCAACTTACTTGACTCTTGAGTTTTTCAGTGGGGTATGACTGCTTGTAGAGCAAAGAATACTTTGTTCCAGGCTTGAGGGGATGTGCTGTTGATTTCAGAGCTATTTCTATACAGCCAGCTCTGCCACACCAGCACTCCTCCTTCCCCAAGAACCCCCAACCTGGACTGGACTTAGATCTTCAGCAGGCTCTTCACTCCTGCTCTGATCCACCACTTAATTCCTCCCACCAGGTGGGCCTGGGGCCAGAAGCAACTGCAGCTGTACTTCTAAAGCTGCCCCACCTCCGCTGCCCCCCAGGGAAGTGTCTGAACCACAAACTCTATCCCAGTCCCCAACAGCTTCTCCCACTAACCTACTCTGTTGTCCTTGGTGTTTGTGGGTTGAGAAGTCTGGTGACTGTCACAGCTCACTGATTCAGGGCTCTAGGGCACGCTCTGCCCAGCTCCTGGTCTGGTTGATCCGCGCTGCCTACGTTGGGCTCCGCTCCGCTCCCCTCTGCTCCCAGCTCCATGTGGGATAGACTGCACCCAGAGACCATCCAGGCTGTCCTGGGTTAGAGCCCCGCCTCCCTATGCCATTTTGTGGGTTCTGCAGTTCTAGAATTGGTTCAGAGCCATTTTTTAATAGGTTTTTGGAGGGACTTGGCAGGGAGTTCACGCTAGTCCCTGCTTTCCAGCCGCCATCTTGGCTTCACCCCATGGCCACTTCTTTTTCAGTGAGAAATGTCAAATGGTCCTAAACCCAAAAAGAGCTCTTGGAAGAACTTTAAAAATCAGAGAGATGGAGGAAAAATTAGGGGAAAAAAAATAAGAGCAATCCAAGAAAACCAGGAAATTTATGAAAAGAAATTCAACAACTGGAAATAGAGAATCAAAAACTTAAGGAAGAAAAATTATTCCTTGAAAACTAGAATTGGGCAAGGGGAAGCTAATAACATTATAAGACACCAAGAAGTAATACAGAAAACCGAAAGAATGAAAAAGTAGAAGAAAATGTGAAACATCTCATTAGAAAAACAACTGATCTGGAGAACAGATCAAGGAAAGACAACATATGAATCATAGGACTACCTGAAAGGTACAATCAAAAAAAAAGAAACAATACAGTACTACAGAAATTATTAAGGAAAATTACCCTGACATTCTAGAACAAGAAGGTAAAGCAGAAATAGAAAAAAAAATCCACTGATCCCCACCTGAAAGAAATCCCAAGAGAAAAACTTGCAGGAATATCTTAGCCACGTTTCTCAGGTTAAGGAGAAAATATTGCAAGCAGCAATAACAAAAAACAAAACAAAACCAATTTAAGTATTGAGGAGCTACAATCAGGATTACACAAGGTACAGGAGGCTGCTAGATAGCAACTTCTTGGAACACTGTATTACACAGAGCAAAAGAATGAGGGTTATGACCAAAGATAACTTACTCAGCAAAGTTGAGTATAATCCTGAGTGAAAAAAAAAAAGTAATTTAATGAATTGAAAGACTTAAGTATAGGTGACAAAAAGAACAGAACTCAATGGAAAATTCAACACATAAGATCCAGGAGAAATATAAGGTAAACATTAAAGAGTAATTATAAGGGACTCAATAAGGTCAAACTGTTTACTTCTAATATATGAAAATATCAGTACTCTTATGACTCATCATAATTTGGGTAGTTTGAAAGAAAGGCTTTTGGCTGAGCTGTATATGATGGAGGAATTCTAAAAAATAAAACTGCATAGGGAGAAAGAAAAAGGAGCAATTATCTCATATAAATGAGGCATGAAAGGAAGAATTGATATAGAAGAAGCAAATGAGGGGAGGGTGAGTAGTGCTGAAACCTTAGTCTCATCAGATACGGGTTAAAGAGGGAATAACATATTCATATGGAAGGGCATAAAAGTCTTCTAAATTTAGAAAGAAATAAGAGGGTGTGGGGAATAGGATAAGGGAGGGACTTTTAGAAAGGTGAGTAGATTAAGAATTAAGAGAGAAAAGGGGATAAGAAAGGCACTCTTAGGTAGATTAAGGTGGAAGGTAGGAGAAGGGGATAAGAGGGACTCTTGGGGGGGGGGGGTTGGATAGATTAAGGAATGAGAGGGCAAGGTAAAAATAAACTACAGTGAGGAGGGATGGGTAAATAGGCTGAGAAGGATAGTAAGGAAAAATAAGATGGAGGGAAATACCTAACAAGTACTTGTAACTTAGAATGAGTGGGATGGGTTTACCCATAAAAGAGAAAGGGATGGCAGAACTATCTGGTACTGGCTAAAAAATGGATAGATAGATTAGTGGAACAGAGTTGACATACAATACACAGTAGTAAAGGACTATAGTAAAGTTGTGTGTGACAAATGTATAGATTAAAGTTTTGGGGATAAGAATTCATTATTTGGTAAAAATTGTTGGGAAAGCTGGAAAGCAGTCTGGCAAGAATTGGGCATAGACCAAAGTATTAAACTATGTACCAAGATAAGGTAAGAATGGATACATGATCTAGCTATATAAAGAAATATATCCCAAGAAAATTAGAACAGTATCGAACATATTGGAGAAGAGAATAATATGGAAGAAATGAGGTAGAGAGTATTGTTGAGGTGTAAAAGGCATAATTTCAAGTATTTAAAATGAAAAAGTTCTTGTAAAAATAAAACCAATGTAACCAAGATTAGAAGGACAGCAGAAAATTGGGAAAAAAATTTTCATAGAGAATTTCTCAGAGAGGAGGCTCTTTTCTCAAATACAAGGAGAACTTTGTCAGATTTATAAGAATATGGATACCCCAATTGATGAGTGATCAAATGATATGAACAAGCAGTTTTTCAATGAAGAAATTAAGATTACATATAATTATATAAGAAAATTTTCTAAATTATTATTAGAGAAATGCAAATTAAAATAACTTTGAGATACCATCTTACACCAATCAGAATAGCTAAAATGATAGATGCTCTAATATATGGTATATAATTATGATGGAATATTGTTGTGATACAAGAAATGATGAGCTGGTTGATTTAGAAAAATAAGGAACGACTTGAACATATGAATGAAGATGCTGTCAACCTCTAGGGAAAGAATTGACAAATAGAAATATGCATAGTATGGCCTTACATATATATGTGTGTGTGTGTATGTATTTATGTATATGTATATATACATTGTAGCCTTCTCTGGGGGGAAGAGGGGAGGAAGGAAAAAATAAAAAGTGCATAGCAGAGAATAAGAGAAAACTTAGAAGGAATTACAGAAAAGCTAGATTGCTTTGAAAAAAGTGTATAAGATTTATTACATAGATTTTTGTGAAATGGAAATTTATTGTTTTATATTGAGTCCTGTCTTATATTCTGTTGTGTACAGGGAAATGTACTTTTTTTCCCCCTTGTTTTATTTTGTAATTAAGTTTAAGATAAAAAAATTTTGATTTGTTTTGCCAAAAAAAAAAAATTGGTTCCATCCAGCTCTAAAGCTATGATCATGTAGATGGAGTTATAGACTATTTATTATAAAGGAGTGAAAAATTTAAGGATTTAAAGCATGCCTTTAATATACAAATATGCTTCCAATGTCTAAAATGTGACTTGGCATTCCTAAATGATATAAGGAATTCACTTTTAAAATATATACTTTTTCACTATAAACTTAGCAAACATGAACATTTCAGTATGTAAAAAACAACTGAAAAGAATTATTATATGATAATTATTACATGAAAGTATGATATGCAGCTTTTAAAAAATTGCATATTAAAACGAACATGATAGTACCCTTGCTCACTGTTCTTTGTCCCTTTCTGAATTTTCTGCTCTATTCAGTGTATTTATTTAATGTTTAGTTGATGCTGGGTTTTTTGCATTACTATCATAAGTTCATTGTCCTTCAGAATAAAAGCCTTTACTTTAAAAAATAAGTAGTCAAACAAATTCATGTATTGTCTGTATGTATCTGAAAATGAATGGCTCATTCTGTATCCCTAGTCCATCTATCCTCTACTGAAAGATCGAAAGCATGTACTTCATCTTCAACTTTCAAATTTGTTTTCCTTTACATTATTGTGGTCATGTGAATTCTGGTTCTATTTTCTTCACTATGCATCAGTTCATAGAGTCTTCCTAGATTTCTTAAAGCCTTTCCTTTTTTCTTGTACTGTAGTAGTACTCTATTACATTTATTTTCTATAATTTTTTTAGCCATCTCCTAATTGGTGGACACTCATTTGTTTTCTAGTTCTTTGCCGCAATTAAATTAGTTGCTATAAATATTTTTGGTACAGTGCATCCATTCCCTTTCTTTGATCTCTTTGGAATATGTACCTACAAGTAGAATCTCTGGGGCAAAAGGTATACGGTTTAGTGACTTTGGGGTATAGTTTCAGAGTGCTTTCTAGAATGGCAGGACCAATTCACAGCCCTACCAACTTTGGCCCTCAAATTTCTATAATTTTATAGTGCTTAACATTTGCATAAAACTTTTCAAAGTTTTTCTGCATATAATTTTTCATTCATATATATATATTCATTCTTATGGATACATAAATTATAGCTTTATTGCAGGGGTATTTGCATAAAATAATGTACTGGATCCATTTTTCAGAAATTTGACACATTGATACTGAGAGTCAAAATTACATGGAATGAAATTGTATTAAAAATATAAAAGGAACTTTTCTAAATGATACCATAAGAGTCCAGAAAAATCTAATCAGTTTCACTTTGCTTAATTAAAGGTTGAACAGGATGCGCTGTAAATTGTGTGAAATTATCTTAAAGTAGTTGTCCAGGGATTGATTTTATGATATGACAGATTTCACTTATTTACTTAATCAAAAGCTTTTTTTTTAAGGACAGACAAGAAGAGAAGTTAAAAGTATACTTTGCAAGATTAAATCTCTCCAGTCCTTCAAATTCACTCAATTTTTGGATGAAATTAAGCCAGGGAGAGAGATGAAATGCTGAATACCCTCTCATAGGCTTTTGATATTTGAAGTACATCATAATAGTGCTGTGCACTCCACTATTTTAAAGTCACACCCTTTAATTAAATATGCCACCTCCCAGTGTCACTTAAAATTTATCAACATTTTTCTGTAAACACTTTAAACATTGAGTTTTTTTCTTTTGAAGAAAGCAACACAGCATTTTCAGTAGTTATTATGTCAGTAGGTCTATGCAAATTGACATAGTACAATCAAAATTAATAAGAAGCAGTTCATGGAATGTCACACTGCATTTAGACCTCAGTATTGTACCATAATGCCTTCCTCACATATAGGAACCAGGGAAACATCTGTGATAGAGTTTGATCTCTCAGAATCAATAAAAGGAATCTCAGGGAACATCTGTTTAAATGAGGAGTGTGATTCCCATATAAATAACTTCCTTTGATCATAGACTTAGGAGCCTCAGCTCTTCATTTCATATTAGCTTCTAAAACTAGCTTTTGGATAACATTCTTCAAATCAGATCTGTTCTGATCTGTATAATTGCTAACCTTTTACTTTTTGTTCCTTCCTTGACTCTTCCTGCCACGTCTTCCTTTTCAGCCTTCTGTTCCCTATCCTTTCTGTTTGTTCATTTTCTCCTCCTTTTGTAGCTTTTACTCTTTATTTCTTTCTTTAAAATGTTTAAAGTTTTTTGTTTTTTAACCTGTACCTATACCTGGAACATTGGAGAATTTAATAATTGAAACCTATAGTAGTAGAGAAAATGGATCTATCAAAACCTGATTTTTTTGTAATGAAAATTAAAGAAGGTAATTCTGCTACTACTTATACAATATTAAGGATGTGAATTCGAGGCCCATGTAAAAATCCAGTTAATTTTCATTCAGATTCACAAATTGCTTTGATCTACCCCTCCTCTTTATTTGAGTCTAGTGTAGGGTTGGGGAACTCGTGCCACATATAGCCTTCTGGGTCCTTGGATGTGGCTTTTTGACTGAGTCTTAAGTTTTACAGAACAAATCCTTTTATTAAGGGGGACCCAGAGGGCCACATGTGGCCACAAGGCTGCAGGTTCCCTACCCCTGGTCTAGTGTAATTCTTCATTTATCTTGTAGTTAAGTGAAAACCAATGTCGTGACTTAATATTTGCATTGTTTCTCCATTGTGTGTCACCTGAAAGCAAAAGTAAAATATGTACATTTGAAATGTTTTCTAGAATTTTGTTCTAGCTCGAATAAACAAGATGTATTTCATCTTTCCCCTGATTTCAAGGAAATAGATTCTGTACCTTCCATTTGCTTATTCATTCCTGGAAGACTTCATCTTTAATCAGCGATATAAGAGAATTTTGCTATGAAGAGTTTTTTTTTTTAATTAGCCTATTAAAACAAAAAACAAATAAATAATAATTATAACAGCACAGTTTTGTATAAAATAACTGTTCTATGTGGTACTTCTTTAAAGCATTTCTTAAAGAAATAATTTAATTTGTAACTGAATAGCCTAAGAGTTAAATTAACTTGATGATATGTTATCAGAAGGAATAGGTAGGCGACATGTGATCTACTTGTATATCCCTCATTCTGTAGCCTGAAATTTAGAGACCAAAAGCTTGAAATTAAGTATCATTGCACAGTATGAATGCCCTCTGTTTCTCTCTTTTATAGTGGTCCTAATCGAGGCCATTACATTGCAATAGTTAAGAGTCACGATTTTTGGTTGTTGTTTGATGATGACATTGTAGAGGTAAGTAGTTTTTTTTCCTTTCATTATTTCTACTTTCTTTTAAATTCCATAATGTGTATTCTTTCTTTTGTGAATACTACACCTCTTTTCCTTTACTTGATATTCTCTAACCTACGTGTGACTTGTTAAATACTACATAAGTGTCTGACTTAATCTCGAAACTCTAATATTTTCATCTTTTCAATATTTTATATGGAATAGTTTCATTAACTGTTTCTTTAGTACTTCAGGTAGAATAATGGAGGTTACAGGATTTTATTTTTAAAAGGGAGAGAGTTAAATTGTTCCAGTTAAAGTTGAAGAATTTATATTGCGTTTGTGAAAAAGAAAAACATCATTTATATGTCCCTTACCATTTTTGCATTATGTCATGCAGAAAATAGATGCACAAGCTATTGAAGAATTCTACGGGTTGACATCAGACATCTCAAAGAACTCTGAGTCTGGTTACATCCTCTTCTATCAGTCTCGGGACTGAATGGGAACTGTGGTGAAGAGAAACTTTCTGCCTCATTTCTTTGGTTATTTTGGAAAGGATCAAGCACTGATTTTTCAAGAAAAGTGAAATGCAGGGAGCTCAGGGGGCAGTGGTGCACTTTGCACACAACATGCAGAGACTGTGGATTAACAAGCCCTTCATATCATGGTAGTTGATTTATTTGCTCAGGTATCATGCTGTCTGTACAGTTCCACGGAAGAATAATTTGAAATCAGAGATACCAGCTTCTCTTGTCAGAGTAGCCTTCCAGTAATTGACATGCATTTTTTCTTTGTTGTTTGCACCCATAAATTTGAAAGCCTTTGGGGTGCATTAGAAAGAATAGGAACTTGTGCTAGATTTTATTGATTATCTAAAAAGAAGACACTGAATACACTGCATAAATTAGCTTATGTTCAGTTTGGAGAGAGCATATTTTGTGGTTTTTCAAGAGTAAACCTGAAATATTCTTGGGCCCAACACTTGTAGTTGCCTTCCTGACATGCTAGACTAATATGATGAACTCCAGTGTCAGGGAGGCAAGTATGTTTTGCTTCTCTGAAGAAGCTTCTAATAATATACAGTATATGTATATGTAGGGAACAATTGGTCAAAGGTGGCTTTTTGCTTCCCCAAGGGGAAAGACTGGCTCTGTAATTATAGTTTATTCTTATTTATTTGACTTATTGTATCTGCTAGAGTCTAAGTATTGTATGAATTGTCAATGATTCTATCCACAAGTTTTAAGGATATTTCTGTTAGCTTTAGTCAGTTATACCCTTTTAAGTGTTTTATTTTCTATTTTAAAGGATAAATTTAAATTCTATTTAAAATCAGTTAAGGTATCTTAAGAAAAATTCTATGAGAGGAGGTAAATTTTCTTTTCCAGGAGTAACTGGTATCTCTGTCTAAATAGTTTTTCCTGTCATTTTAATTTCTAAATCATCTATTATGTTCAACTTGGATGAAATAAAAAAGCTCTGAAATTTTTCTTACAGCTGTTGGAATGATAAAAGAAATGTGTACCATAAAGAGATGCTGGTGCAGTGGTGATATATTATTATTTATAGTCCTTAAATATTTTATAACTGTTCACATTGAGGATGCACTTGGAAAACCTGACATTACATATTATGATAATTTCAGAATGTCATTTCTTTCCTTATGAAATGATCCACTCACTCTTTAGCAGCCTGGATGATTAGCTGAGTATACACCCTTTCAATATGAAATTTTCTTGAATAGTCTAGAAATCCAAAAAGATAAAGCCAGCATTTTTTGCTGTTTTGCAAATAATACTGGAAAGAATTTTCAGAAATTAAATTTTTTGTTTGTATAAAAATTTCTGTTTTGGATTTTAAAAAAATAACTTTAGACACTATTTAAATCATGGCAGCACCAGGTAATGTGTAGTGTAAAATATATGTAAACTACTGCAATTGACACTTTTCCATGCACCAGTATGTTTTCTGACAGTGGCTGAATGTAACTTAAATGGAAAAATAATTGAATATATATTCCAAATACTAGCAATCAGGCTTTGAATGTTCTTTGTCACCCCTTTTCAGAGAGTAATTTGTTTTTGCTTTACTATAATTTTCTAAAATTATTTTATTAATACTGTTAAAATATGAAAAAAAAGAATGTTTTCTTCGCTGCTATAATTAGCATTTACTTTTAGCTCAGGAAAAGACTTCACCTATTCATTCAGCTGAACAGATCTTTAACAGGGTCACTTAACTAATTGGGCTGTTTAAACAAATGTGCAGGAAGAAAGTAGAGCTGTATTTTAACAAATTGCTTTTTAAGATGCGAAGTTTCTAAAGCCTTACCTTGGCTAGAATTTTTTGTACAAATTGTACATAGCCTGCCTAACCTACCAGCATTGCAGAGAGAATTTTAAAAAAAATAAAGAAAAACCAAGCATGTGAAAGAAAGTGATGAAAATGGAAGTAAATGAGATTTTTATTATAAGGGCTTATACCAAATTATCTTGGAATTTAGAGCTGTGTTTCTACAGCTCTCTCTGTACAGGGGAAAGGAAGAAAGTGAAGGCTGAATCATCTTGTTTCATGGGTCAGGCCACAGTGTGTGTCAGAAAGAAAGACGTCCTTTGCATAATATCATGTTAGTTGCTAACAAATGTTTGTTTTTACATTTTACATTTAAAATGTATTAAAGGCCAAGGCTACATTTCATACTTTTAGCAAGTTACAGCATTTTTATTGAGTTCAGTGATAGTCACAATTTTTTCTCCATTTCTTCACAACATCTACACTATATTTCATAAAATGATTTGTGGGGGTAGGGGTTGTGGGAGTGATAGTTCTAAATTTACTTTTTACTTCTAATGCAACTTAAGCTAAGTAAAAAGTCGAAGTTGATGTCAGAATCTATAGTTTATTTTTTAAACTGTTGGGTTGGGGAAGGAAGGAATATAATATAGTAAGCAAGAAAAATGACCAATATAGAAAGCATTATAAAGTTGTCTGGTTGATTGTGATTAAGATAAGAATGGGAAAGATTGTCTTAAGTTGTAAATGGTGGCTGATTGCTGTGTAACTATGTAAATGTTCAGTGGGACAGCAGTCCCATATTTTGTATATTGGAGCAAAATTTCTATGAAGTTATCTTCTTTAAAGGGTGAGTATCCTATATAAAGTCCTACTCTTGAGTGACATGGCCTCTGTCTTATAAAGCTTGGGTTTAGAAGATGACTAGAGACAGTAGCTGTGAGCTTGGGAGAAAGGGACATGGGAACTATATGTATATGGGCCTCATTGCCTCTGGCCATCAGTTTGTTTTTTATGTCTTTGATGGCAGCAGTACAAAGACCTCACTTTCATAATGTACTACTCTTGATACTTTGTTTAATGACACTTTTTGCGAAAGATTTCATGAGGCAATTGAAATAGAATATTGGGCTGGGAGCTGGGAAACAGATTCTGAATCATCCTGCTCGTCAGTAAATTAATTGTGTGACCTTGGGCAAGTCACTTAACCTCTCTGTGCTTCACTCTCCCTGTCTGTAAAATGGGAGCAATACCTACCCCTGTTTACCTACCTCACAGGGTTGTTGTGGGGATTAATTAGGTATAACGTCTGTAAAACATTTGAACCCCTTGGAGAACGGCTCAATATAAATACAAAATAATCTATTAAAGTTGGTTTATTTGTGCTGGGGTTTTTTTTTAGTGTTTTTTTTCTTTGACTTCAGTGATTTTTATGAGAAGTTGGAATAGACACTAAAGAAAATAAAAATAACCTTTTTTTTTTTTCTGTAAAGCCAGGTCAATGGTAAAGCAATGCTATTTGACAAACACATTAAGTGTCTTCTTGGATCTCTAGGACAAATACAAGACTGTACTTTCATAATACAATAATATCTAGTAGAATTTTTCCAGGAATTATTAGCCCATGTGTAAGATAGTAAACATATCTGTATATCCATGTCAGATATATATATATATATATATATATATATCTAAACTAGCCATATGTTAGGACTTCTTATCTTGGGATCCACATAAGAGAGAGTGTGTGTGTGTGTGTGTGTGTGTGTGTGTGTGTGTGTGTGTGTGTGTGTAGATGGATTTCTGGGGGTCTTTGAATTTGGATATGAAAAAAATTGCATCTTTATTTGTACTAATCTCTAACTGAAGTTTAGGATTTCCTTCAATTATAAATGTAGGCACCAAGCATTATTCTGAGAAGTAGTCCATAGTTTTTACTTCACTGCCAAAGGGGGTCCATGACCCAAAATAGGTTAAAAACTTCCTCACTCTATAGGATTATCTACTCATAATGCTAGCTTAGGTTACCCTAACCCTGTTCAAATCAACGACAACTGATAAGCATTCGTTTCCCTGTTGCCCCACTTCAAGGAACAGCAACTGTTCAGATTCTATCTATGTCTTATAAATAACACATTGTACTAATTTTGGGGGGAGGAAGGGGAATCAAAAATTACGGGAGAGAAAAGACTTGTGTTCACTTTGTATAAATGTTTTAGTCACAGATAAACTGAAAAACAAATGGAAACAATATCTTTAAAGTATGAATTCGGAATACACTGGTAAGATAAACATTTTTCTAGAGAAAATTTAAAGGTTTGAAAAAGCAAAAATTATCTTCAGAATCCAAGCTTCTGACACCAAAATTATTGCTTACCTTATATAAAGTTGTTCACTAAATTGCTACGGTTCATTTAATAATAGATAATGTTGGTGCTTACCAACAGTAAAACAGTGTTTGGTGGATTCATAAATCAGCTTAAATGGTTTCACTTATTGATGGTAATATGGTAAAAAGAAATGTCCATATGTCTGAAGACCTTTGTGATCAGTTAATTAAGAAATTAAAATCTATTCAAGTAGATGAAGAACAGATATAATTAAGGATGCTCATAGGATTGCATTTGTAAGATAATGTGTTAAAAGTTGATGACAGGAAAAAGAGGTACTTTGCAAAGGACTTATAGAAATTCCACATCAAGAAAAATTTTATTTTTCCTTTTTAATTTTCCTATCCTAAAGTTAAGTCCTCAAAAAGAGCATTTTTATTATAACATAACACACAAAAATATTTGTCATGAAAACATGAATCTTCATTTAGTACTACTTGCTTTTTTAAAAAGTATATAATAAACTTTATGTTACTTTGAAAACTATACTGCATTTCTGTACTTTATGAATTTCCTTTTCTGTACATTTTGATCAGAGTTCTCAAGTCTTTGAAAGTTGTTGGTTTTTTTTTTTTACATTACTGCTACCACATAAATTTTTCTTCCATTTCTACTTATTTTCAGCTGCGTCAATTTATACTACCCAGGATTCTCTGAAATAATTCCTTTTGTCATTTCTTATGATAATAATATTCCATTACTTTTATATACCACAATTTGTTCCACCATTCCCCAGTTTTCTTAGAGGCATTCTAAGGTACTTCCTTAGAGTCTCATTCTCCCCCTACCCCTCCTCTATTTGCCCCTTCAGTATCAGCAAGGTTCTCTTACTTGTAGCTATAACCTCCTCTTTAACTCTCTCTCTCCCTTTCTCTCTCTCTCTCTCTCTCTCTCTCTCTCTCTCTCTCTCTCTCATATGCTTTTCTACACTAAACTATGATTTATGTGTTTTTGTTTAAACTTCCTTTGTCCATTTCAGATAAAATGAAGGTTCATCTAATGTTCATTCCTTCCATGTTTATATATTCTCATGTCATGTATGAGAAATAACTGCTCCTTTCTTCCTTCTTTCTATACTACTGTATTCTTCCCTTCCCAGTTTCCTCTTCAAACCATAACAATAGAACAAGTCCACCCCTAGTACTTCTTTTTTCTTATTTAATTCTCTGTACTCCTTGAAGGCCTTAAATTTTTCTGAGGATGCTTGTTTCTTCTCTCTGTTAGAATGTTTAGCACTGCATCATCACATAGCTGGGCCTAACTGTTGAAATTAAGTTTACTTTTTTTTTTCAATAACTTCTTTTTTATTATTGTTTTTTTATTTATTTTTAATATGTTTAGTTTTCAGCATTGATTTTCACATGCGTTTGAATTACAGATTTTCTCCCCATTTCCACCACCCCCCACTCCAAGATGGCGTACACTCTGGTTGCCCTGTTCCCCAGTCTGCCCTCCCCTCCGTCCCCCCATTCCCCTCCCATCCCCCTTTCCCTTACTTTCTTGTAGGGCAAGATAAATCTCTATGCCCCATTGCCTGTGCATCTTATTTTCTAGTTGCATGAAAAAAAAAAACTTTCTTACTTTTGAACATCTATTT
>JAQQSZ010008637.1:0-12990 GCA_028646595.1 Phalanger gymnotis
TGGCCCTTCCCTCTCTTGACCTTGTTAAGGGGTCCAGGCCACCATTTCACCTCTTTCTGGGAGCTAAACCTTAGGAGGTAAAGGATAGGTGCTAGGAGGATGTGAAGGTATGGTGAGAGGGGGTGTGGAATGCCCTTGTGAAGATTCCTGTCAATTAATGTGAAATGCCATTCATTCTTCCCTACCCTCCAGAGCAGCCAGAGAGGCATGAAGGGTCATATCATAAGCCAATGAAAGGAATTTTTAAAAATGTACCTGTCAGATCTATAAACAAGGAAAAAGTTGAATGACCAAAGGAGAAAGAGGGGCACATGGGAGGTAAAATAGATCATTTTGATTCTATGAAATTTAAAAGTTTTTGCATTTGGCACATGCAATGTAACCAAAATGAGAAGAGATCTTTTTTTCTTGCTCTGGTCCCCCCCCCCCCCGCCTCCACACACACACATCCTCCCTCTCTCTCTTATAACAAGGATAAAGTGTAAATACATTTAGCACAACTTCTGATGTAAAGTGGAGTATCATTTTTTTTCTTGCCTTCTCAATAGGTGTGCGGAGGGTAGTAGGAGCATTAGTTATTGGAATTTAACATACATGTTTTACTGAGGGATTTAGCACCTTACTGTAGTTTCTCTTTACTATGGATTCTCTAACAAAATTTAAGACTTCTTTTCTCACCAAAATCCTTCCCAATATCATTATGTTTCCGAGATTTCTCTCCAGCACTGTGACAAGAAACAAAAGACAGCCTGTAGTTGAGTACCTTCCTGTATTCATTTTAATCATATTCTCCAATATGAATTATCTGTTGTTTAGTTCTAGGCTAGAGCAAAATAACTTCTCACAACTACATTTCTATCCATCATGAAAGATTAACAGCTTGGATTCTCTGAAGGACTCTATACATTGATTATAATAATAATTCCAACATGAATTTTCTAATACTGTATAAAATTACTTTCTTATGCATTTTTTCTGGTGTTGCCAAGGTCTGGTCTCTGACCGAAGGACTGCTCACATTCAGTACATTAATAAGGTTTACCTCCACTATGAATCCTCTGATGTTGAGTAAACTGGGAGCTCAGGCGAAAAGATTTCCCACATTCATTACATTTATAAGGCTTTTCTCCAGTATGAATCATCTGGTGTCGAGTGAGTCCTGCCCTCAGACGGAAGGCCTTTCCACATTCACTGCATTCATAAGGCTTTTCTCCAGTGTGAACTGTCTGGTGTCTAGTAACTTCTGCCCTTAGGCGGAAGGCTTTCCCACATTCATTACATTCATAAGGTTTCTCACCTGTATGGATCATCTGGTGTCCAGCAAGGTGTACACTTTGGCGAAAGGCCTTCCCACATTCATTACACTTATATGGTTTTTCTCCAGTATGAATTCTCTGATGTAGAGTAAGCTCTGTACTATGGTAAAAGGCCTTCCCACAGTCTTTACATTCATAAGGCTTCTCTCCAGTGTGAATTGTCTGATGGCGAATAAGATGTGCACTGAGGCGGAAGACCTTTCCGCATTCATAACATTCATAAGGTTTCTCTCCTGTATGAATTCTCTGATGTTGGGTAAGCTTTCCACTCACATGGAAGGCCTTCCCGCATTCATTACATTTATAAGGTTTTTCTCCTGTATGAATTCTCTGATGCCGGGCAAGCTGAGCGCTCAGACGGAAGGCCTTTCCACAATCATTACATTCATAAGGTTTCTCACCAGTATGAATCCTCTGATGCTGAGTAAACTGGGAACTCAGAAGGAAGGCTTTTCCACATTCGTTACATTCATAAGGTTTTTCTCCAGTATGAACTGTCTGATGTCGAGTGAGTTCTGCCCTCAGACGGAAGGCCTTCCCACATTCATTACATTCATAAGGCTTCTCTCCAGTGTGAACTGTCTGATGGCGAGTGACTTCTGCCCTCAGACGGAAGGCCTTCCCACATACATTACATTCATAAGGCTTTTCTCCAGTATGAATCATCTGATGTCCAATAAGATGCACACTCTGGCGAAAGGCCTTCCCACATACATTACATTCATAAGGTTTCTCTCCAGTGTGAATCATCTGATGTCCAATAAGGTGTACACTCAGGCGGAAGCCCTTCCCACATTCATGACACACATAAGGTTTCTCTCCAGTATGGATCATCTGATGGCCAATCAGGTGCACGCTCTGGCGAAAGGCCTTCCCACATACATTGCATTCGTAAGGTTTCTCACCAGTATGAATCATCTGATGCCCAATAAGGTGCACACTCTGGCGAAAGGCCTTCCCACATACATTACATTCATAAGGTTTCTCACCAGTATGAATAGTCTGATGACGAGTGACTTCAGCCCTCAGGCGGAAGGCCTTCCCACATTCATTACATTTAAAAGGTTTCTCTCCAGTATGAATTTTCTGATGCCGGGTAAGCTTCCCAAGCACAAGAAAGATCTTCCCACATATATTACATTCATAAGGTTTCTCTCCAGAATGCAATCTCTGAGGTTGTGAAAATTGTGAACTCAGGTGGATGGCCTTCTCAAATTCATTACACTCATAAGGTTTCCCTCCAGTACAAAATCTCTGGTGGTAATTTAGTTCTGTGATCTGGCAGAAGATCTTTCCACAGTCATGGCATTTATAAGGTTTCTCTCTAGGATGAACTGTCTGGTGGCAAATAAGATATGCATTCTGATAGAAGATCTTCCCACATTCATTACATTCATAAGTTTTCTCCTCACTATGAATCTGTTCATAGGAAGTAACAGATGGATTGTCCTTAGAAGGCTTTCCACATTCACTGTGTTCATGAAGTCTCTCTTCACTGTGAGTTCCTTTATATTCAATAAGTTGTGGAATCTGGGAAGAAGCATTCTCATGCTCATTGCATTTATAGGGTTTCTTTCCAGTATCTATTATTTGATGGGAATTAATGGATGAGCTGGGTTTGTAGATGAAGTCTTTCTTGCTTTCTTTGTATTCACATAGATTCTCTCTAGGCCATAGTCTCTTGTATTTGATATATTCTAATTTGGAGCTCAAATATTTCTCACTTTCACCACAGTTTGGAAATATTTTCTCTGAACAGATTCTGTTACATTTATTTAGGTCTGGACATAGAATAAAGTTCTTTTTCTGGGCATCATATGCACAAAGATTCTCTCCCACAGACACTTTCTGTTGTGAAAAAAAGACTGGCCCCATATGGAGATTTCTTCCATACTTACTACATTCAAGGCCTCTCAATTTATTCTGAGTCTTTCTTTTGGTAATTCTGACATTACCAGAATGTGCCTCTTTATTATTCTTCTGCACCTCTAACCTAGCCTCACATTCCCAGACATTTCTCAAGCAGGAGACACAGAAATCATTCCTTATTGATCTTTTATGGTATAATGTTTCCATAGAAATTCCCTGATTTGGAGTTGGCACCTCAACTTCTGGCCTAGCCTCCCAATCTGGAAGAAATAAAAAATATAAATATCCCCTGTATCCATCTGCTATTTACTGAGGCCTGTCTTTTGTCTGCACCAAAAAGAAATATTGTCAAATATTAAATGGCAAAACAAATAATACCATAACCTTATGGTTACACAGTCATTTCTAGTTGAAGAAAATTTTTCGAATTGATATTCACAATGATCTTGTGATGTGGGGAAGTTATTAAATTTTCTAAATGGCAAAAGAAGTGGCTAGATGGCCACCTGGATAGAGGTCTCAAGAAGGAGTGAATTAGACTCTTGGCTTAGGTGCTTACTAGCAGTGTGAGCCTGAAAAATTCATTTAACTTCTTCACGTCCCAGTTCTCTCATCTACAAAAGGAGGAAGTTGATTCTAGAAAGTAATTTTAAACTGTACAAATAAAGTGGGTAAAATACCTATATCCTTTGACCCAGAGATTCATTTGTTAAGCTTGTGCTGAAAGGAGAAGAGGGACAGAAGAAGAGAAAGAGGGGAATGAAGAGGAGGAGGAGGAAATAGCTAAACAAAACTCTAGATAATAAATGTAATGGAAAATTACCATGCTGTGAGAAATGACAAACATGATGAATATAGAGAAGCATGGAAACACACACTTGAGCTGATACAGAGTAAAGTGAATCAAACCAATAAAATACACAAAAATTTAGGGTTAGAGTTGGAGGCAATGACTGAACCAATAGAAATGAAAAGAACAACCATCACAAAACAATAAAAAATGAGTTACCTAAAGAATGTTGCCAAATTTAAAAGAAACTTGTATCCAAATACATACATATATATGTATATGAGAAGACAAACTTTCCCCCACTCTGCTCTCTTTAATATTCAATCTATCTTCATCTATTCATCCAGTGGTCCCTACCCTCCTGTCTATTAACATCACTAGAGCATTGCTATCTTTTAAAAAAATTATAATTCTCTCTTTTCGTCAGGATCTTATCCTACACATCTCCTCCCTTCTCAAAAAAATTCCTAGAAGACATCTACATTAATTGCCTCCACTTTCACACCTCTTACTTCTCTCCAAATCTTGCAATCTGGATTCCAATCCCACTCAACAAAACCTCTTATCCCACGGCAACCAACGAACTCTACTGATATCATCGCCTCTGAAACATCTGAGACTTCTGACCACCCTCATTTTAGTATCTTTCATGGGTTTTCTTTTCTTTTCCATCCTTTATTAAAAGAGGGTTTTATTGAGATCATAGTCCCATCAAACACAGGAACAAGCCCTTCTTAGGACAGACTACTCAAAGGTACCTCAGTCAAGGGAACCAGACCAAAACTCAATTCAAAGACTGCCTCTTTATTTGGTCAACTTCTTGGGATGCAGATTGACGGAATAACCATAGTTCACCAAGCAATGTGCTCAGTACAGGTATCACAGAGACAAAAAACCAAATTCTTTACCTCAAGTGGGGGGGGTGGAGGGAGAAGGGGGGAAATGACATGTATGGACATAAGTAAATAACAAATATGAATAGTTATTACAACATCATTTCCAAATGTAGCCACTAGAAACTCAGAACATCAAGAAAGGCCCTGTTTAAAGTGTCACCTGAGCTGAGACTTTAATAGAGGTAGAGTGGGCAGAGGGAGGAAGGATGGGGCCCAGCCGGTGTAAAAACATGGCAGATCTTTCCTTTCTCCTACTATACAAAGGGCCCAGGGCACTGAGCTTTACCTGCCAGTCCTTCCCTTTTTACTGCCACCTTTCCTACAATAGGAACAAGCATATCCTCTCTATTTCCTGCAGCAACTGGTACTTCTAAAAGTGATACATTATAGAAAATGAGAGCTGGGGACAGGATTTATTAGACAACATAAACTGTTTAGAAGAGGGAACTGAAAATAGGTATGTTAGAAACTTTAATTTCATGGGGAATCCAGTGACAAAAGAAGGAATAATTAAGTATGAGGAACATGAACCAAAGAAGAGAAGTCCAGAATAAATAAAAAGGGAAGAGAACAAGAGAATCTTTTTTTCAAAAAAGATGGAGGAAATGAAACTTTTAAAACTAATCAAAAAAAGTTGAAAAAGGGCAGAGGAAGAGGTATTGTACTAGACTCCTTAACTCAGAGATAAAAATGAAAAAAGGGAAGAATTAGGTAATTAGATAAAAGGAACAAAGAAAAAGGAAGAAAGAAGGAAAACTAAGAAAAGGGGTAACAAATGGGGAGAAGTAACAGCACAGGAAAAAAGAAAATGAATTGCCTGAATACACATTAAAGAAAACTACTAAACCAAACAAATAACACTCAAAATAAACACAAAAGAGGAAATGATAATAATTAGAGGAGAAAAAGGCAAACTGGAAACCCCTTCTCCCCCCACCCCCACAAAAAACTATAAAAATTATAAAGCTAAAAGACGGCTCTTTGAAAAGATAAAATTGATAAACCTTTAGATGGTCTGATTAGAAAGAGGAGTATAGAAAATTAAATCAAGCAAATAGCACATGAAGGTAAAAATCACAACAAAACAATAAATAAAAAGCATAATTCAAACTTACTACGTATATGCTAGCAAAATTGAGAGGAAAAAAAAAGAAATAAACGAATACCCTCAAAAATATAAAATACTCAAGCTATAAGACCAAACAGATGTTTTAAATAATGCATTCTCAGGGAATAGAACTAGCTGTAAAGGAAATACCATAGAAAAAAAACTTCTGGTCTTGAAGGATTTTGGGGAGAATTCTATCAAACTTTTAAAGAACAATTAATACCAATACATATTATTCTCAAAAACTAAGAAAGAAAGCACCCTAACTGGGTTCTTTTTGTGAGACAAAATACATACTATGTAATATACACATAAAATTAAACTAAGGAAGAATAGTGAACAGAACTAAAAATCAAAATTATTAATATCAATCCAACAACTTTAAATAAAATCCTGTCAGACCATAGTAATTCATCCAAGAAACCATCCATTATGACCAATTTGAATATATAACAAGACTACAAGGATGGTTCAACATTAGGAAAACAATATAATCATATTAGAAATAAAAAACATCTAAAACCACATGATGATTTCAGTAGATGTGGGAAAAATCTTTGACAAAGTGTAATATTTATGAAAAAAATAGGCACTGAGTGACCGTAAAGAGTATTATGATAAAATAAAAAAGTCACATAAAGCGTTTATCTAAAACCAAAAGCAAGCACCATATACAATGGGGATACACTAGAAGTGGCTGTTGTTCAGTCATGTCAAACTCATCACAGACCCCATCTGGGTCTTCTGTATCTGGATACTGGAGTGGTTTGCCATTTCCTTCTCCAGCTCCTTTTACAGATGAGGAAACTGAGACAAACAGGGTAAAGTGACTTGCTCAGGGTAACACAGCCAGTGTTACCCTGGGCACATTTGAACTCAGGCCACATTTGAACTCAGGAAGCGCAATCTTCCTGACACCAGGCTACACACCTTATTCACTGCATCACCTAACTGCCCCACACACTAGAAATTTTCCCAATATATGAGTAAAGCAAGGATGCCCACTCTCTCAACTATTGTTTTATATAGTTCTAGAAATGTCTCAACAGCATAACTTAAAGGTGTAAAGATGGACAAAGAGGAGACAAAACTATTTGCTGATGGTTTACATAGAAAATCCTAGGAAACTGGTAAAGATGCTGAGATACTTAATGGTTTCAGCAGCATTCCAGGCTAGAAACTAAGCCCATAAAAATCAAAAGCATTTCTATATAATAACGAAATCCAAGAGGCCATAAAAGAAAGAGAAATTCCACTGCAAATAATTACAAAACGCAATAAAGCATTTGGGAATCGATATATCAAAGCACCCAAAATACTTGCATATATTCCATTACAAAGTGATCACTAAAGAAATAAAGGGCAACTTAAATAGCTGAAGGAATATTCAGTGCACGTGGCTGGACCATGCCAATAAAATAAAAATGACAATACTACCAAAGTTCCTCTACAATTTAAATGTTAAACCAATCGAATTATCAAAGGCATATTTTATAACATTCAATAAAATAATAATAAAATTCAATGGAAAAAATAAAAGAACTAAAATAGAAAGAGAAATAATTAAAAGAGGCAGATGTAAAGGAAAAGCAGCACTTTTAAAACTCAAACAGTATTATAAAACCTCAGTAATCAAAACTACCTGGTATTGGTTTAAAAATAGAGAAGCAGATTAATGGAACACAGTAGACAACAGAAATAATGGAAGTCAACAAACCAATTTTTGTTAAACCTGAAAACATCAACTTAGAAAAGAACTTACTTGATAAGAACTGCTGGGAAAATTGAAAATCAGGCTTAGATTTGCGCAATTTTCCATAGTATACTTTAAATGTGTATCTTAAGATTAAATATCATATTATTTAAAAATTTAAAAGAGATTATATAATTTTCATGTATCTTTCAAAGCAATGAATAGGAGATATATTCTTAACCAAACAAGGGATAGAGACAAGCGAGTGAGTGAGTGAGTGAATGAATGAATAAATTATTTATTAAGTGCTTACAACGTACAAAGCAGCATGATAAGCACTGGAGATACAAACAGAAAAGGAAGACTGTCTCTGATCTCAAAGATCTCACATTCTAATGCGGGAGACAATACATATGGAAAGTTTCAGCCACAAGTAGGATGGATATTATGACTGCAAAAGATTAAATACATAACTTTGATTACATCAAATGAAAATCTGTACAAACATAATTAACGCACTTATGATAAGGGAAATGTTCTACTGGAAAAAACAACTTTATATCAAAATTGCTGATAAATCTAAAAGATATATAAACAATTAGTGGGAAAATACTTTTATTCATATGTATGTGTGTATAAATATATATACACACAATTATTCATATATGTGTGTATGTATATATATAGATATATATGTTGCTACATCTATCTCTCTCTCTCTCTCTCTCTCTCTCTCTCTATATATATATATATATATATATACATAGAACTAAAAGCTATTCCCCACTAGATAAGTGGTCAAAGGATATAAAGAAGCAGTTCCACAAGGAAGAATTGCAAGCTATTAACAACCACATGAACAAATGTTCCAAATTGCTAATTTTAAAAAAATGCAAATTAAAACAACCCTGAGGTCTCACCTCACACCCCACAAACTGGCAAAAATGGGAATTACTCATGCTGGTGGGTTTGTGGGAAGATAGATGCATGCATTGCTGGTGGAGCTGTGAAAGGGTACAACCATTTTGGAAAGCAATTTGGAATTATGCAAATGAAGTGAGTAATGTGTCCATGCCCTTGGACTCAGAGATTCCACTACTAAGGTTATGCTCCGAGGAAGACATTGATAAGAATAAAATCCCCATATAGAACAAAATATTTACAGTAGTACTTTTTGCAATAGCAATGAATTAGAAAAACTGTGGCCCATGAATATATTGCAATATTACCATACCACAAGAAATGATCAATGTGATGAATAGAGAAGCATGGAAAGGTTGATATGAACTGATATAAGCAGAGCCAAGAAAACAACAGACACAACAACCACAACAATATAAAGAACCACCATGAAAAAAAGATTTACACAATGTCTTGCAATTATAAAGAACAAGCCCAACTTCAAGGAAGAGATGTGAGATGTCCTGACCCTCAATCCCTCTGCAGCAGTTGGAGGTCTACAAATACTTTACACTGAATATATTTTTGAGACATTTCCAATGTGTTGATTAGTTTGTCTGATATTTCCCCTTTCTTTGCTTTATTTTTGGCTTTAGAAAATACTATTTGTTACATGAGATGGCTCTTTTGGAGGGGAAGGGAAGCTGGAAAGAATTAGTGGAGTTAAAAATAAAAGATATCCATAATTTTTTTTAAAATTTGAACGAATGTTTTAAAATTACAAAGAAGCTCCAAAGCATGTCCACCAAAGGGGTGAGAAGCCTTTGAGTGTCACACATTACAAATATGTATAGACTTTGCTGATGAATCAACCACTTATGTTGGGTTTTTTCCTTTCTATTATTTGTATACGAGGTGGCTCTCCAAGAGGGGGAGGGATAATGGGGAAAATATGATGATAAAACAATAACATTAATAACAAATAGTAAAAAAGTAATAAAATCTTGTTAAGGAGGAGAAAAAAATAAGAGGCTATTGCAGTTTGATGACCAAAGCTTGTGCTGAAAGAGGATAGAAGAGAATCTCAGCAGAGGTGGCACTGCACAGAATGGTGGCCTTTGTGAATGTGTGGGTTAGCTTTTCTGAGCTCTTTCTTTCTCTTGAAAAAAAATTCTCTATTATCAGTTTTTCCAGCCCATCTTGTCTTCATTATGATAACACTGAGAAGTGTGTCTCAGAGGTAGATATCCAAGACACGTCCAAAATACAACTAATTCCCTTTCCTGCCCCCCTCAACCCCAACCCTCCCTTCCTGTCCCCAGCACTGCCACTGCTCTCAGCTCAGTAACCTGGGCATTGTCCTCCACTCCTTCCTCTTCCTTCTCCACATTTGGCTGCCATTTCTATCTCTGCATCTCCTTCATCTGACCCCTTCTCAGCCCTGACAAATACAACCTTCGTTCAGGTCCTCATTGCCTCTCGCTGGATTACTGCAGCAGCAGTCTCAGGGGTCTGCTTTGAGATTCCCACCACAACAATCCCTTCTACCTTGCCTTAAGCTCAGATCTGCCCATCTCACTCTAAACCCCAAGGACTCCTTATCATCTCTAGACTCAATTATAAACTCCTCTGTTTGGCTTATAAAGCCTTTCAAGGTATACTACATATCACTTCCCTTTCTGGCCATTTTTCTACTCCTCCCACACAACACTCAGTCTCACATTACAAGAATTTGGAATTGATTCTTATTTCAAAATATGACAGGAACAAAAATATTGTGAAAAGAAAAAAATTCTCATCAGAATGAGAACTAGAAGTGAATATACAGAATAAAGATGGCAGAAATAGACTCTGCATAAGCCCCACAACTAAAGAGGAAGACAAGGTGGCACATCACTAAACCCTGAGAGAACCAAGAGCTTGGAGAGTAATACACAAAGATATAAGTTTATTCTAATTTTGTTTGAGTGAGGAAATGATGAAGAGAGGTGAAGCAGAGGATGAGCAGCAATAACTTGCAGGGGAGAAAGACAGAAGCAGAAATAGAGAGAGACAGAGAGCACAGATAGGATGAGGAAGGAGACAGAGGGCTGGATTTAAATCCTGGCCCTGCCATTTACTATTCACCAGTAAAACCTTCGCTAAGTCATTACATTCTCTTGGTTTCAGTTTTCCTCATCTGTAGAATGTGGACATCAGACTAGATGATCTAAATAAGGCCTGCACAACCTGTGGCCTTCAGGCCACTTGCAACACGCCAAAGGATTTCCTCTACATTTTTCGCTGGCAGCCTGAAATCCTTTGGCATGTGGTGCAAAGGCTGCAGGTTGTGCAGGCCTCATCTAAATCTATGACCCTGTGCTCTGTTCCCTACTGTGGGTCCCATTTTTTCTGAGGCTGAAGGGACAAGTAAGTCAAGAGCTGAGGAACCAAATTTGTCCTGGGAAAAGACCAGGCTCCCTAAAGGAGCTCATCCTACACTGCCTTAGCTCTTCTCCACAGGCCAGGGACCTCAGAGGATGGCTCCCTGTCTAATACTTTAAGAGTTTCTTCTGCACTAAGTGGTACAGTGGGTGGAAAGTGCTGGACCTGGGAGTCAGGAAGACCCAAATTCAAATCCAGCATCAGACATTTACTAACCATCAGATACTTGTCTAACCCTGGGCTAGTGACTTAACCTCCATCAGTATGGGGATATAACTGTATCTCCCAGGACTATGAGGATGAGAACGAGATTAACACCTGTAAAGTGCTTTAAAAGCCTTAAAACAATATACAAACGCTATCATTATGATCGTAAAAGACCCAAAGAACTGTTTTTTGCAATGACTAATCTGCCCAGAGGTCACTCACTCACCTGTACAGTGGCCTCCTGGGACTTCTCTCTGAGACGTCCAAGGTGCTTCCCCTCGTTCCAACTGATGGATCACATCTGGCTTGGAAATGGCAAGTCCTGCTCATTGGAAATGGAAAAGTGCTGGGGACAGAGAGCCCCCTCTGAAAAAAGTGAGATCCATCCCTGCCCCTCTGAGAGAAGGTGGGCCTGCTTGGAAGGTCCAGATCACTACCAAGGCCCACTGAAGGAGGCTCTGCACTACATCCCTAGGAATCATGGGAAGTTTGCCTCATGCCCTCTAAGAGGCAAGACTTTTCTCTTGTTTCATGCTCACCTTCACATTGGGACTTTAGGGGGCAATCTTGGACCTGAGGAAACAAGAGACTGGGGGAACCAGAGCCTCAGGTCTAACAATATCCAGCTCCCAGTTTCCCTCCTGTAGAATGTCAGCTCCTTGAGGTCAGCCCCTATGTCTTTCTCTCTTTGCATCCCCAGTGCCTGGCACAGAGGAGGTGTGCCTTTCCCCTTGGGCATGGAGGTGGGGGGATGGCCGGTGGCACAAGGTACGCCAGATAGTAACAGCTCAAGAACCATTCCTCACCCAGGCCGACCAGGTTCCTGTAGTTCTCCAGCATCACCTCCCTGTAGAGCTCCTTCTGGGAAGGGTCCAGCTGCCCCCATTCCTCCCAGGTGAAGTCAACAGCCACGTCCCTAAACGTCACTGATTCCTGAAACACCAAATGCATATCCACTTACCCAGAGATCATTCCTCTGACGGAGCTCAGGAAGGAACAGAGCTGGCAGAAACTGCAGAGGGTTCTCCTTGTGGTGCTGAGCCTTCAGTGTGTCCCAAGTTGGTAACACGCCAAGTAACAACACAGAGTTAGCTGAAGCTACCCAGTGTGCAAGAAAGAGCCCACAGCCCAGCCTGCCTCTGCCCGAGGCCGGTCAGATGAGGGAGTCAGACCATCTGAGAAGTTGTGGTTTGTGGTTCTGGGCACATCGAGGTGGGCAGGGAGGACAAGTCTTCCTTTTTCCCGGAAGCTGCAAGAACCCCTTTGCCTTGGAGCCTGTTTTCTTTTTTTTATTTTATATATATCTATATATATCTATATAGATATATATGTTATTAGTTTGCAACACACAGTTCTACATAATTTTGAGTTCCAGATTTTCTTCCCTCCCACCCCCCCTCCCTCCCCAAGACGGCATGGAATCCCATATAACTTCCATGAATAACTTGGCATTGAGTTAATTTACACACTAGTCAAGTTGTGGAGAAGAATTATGATCAATGGAATGAATCATGAGAAAGAAGAAACAGAACCAAAAAAAACCACAACCCAACAACAAATACCAAAGAGAGGAAAAAAAGGTGGGGGGGAGAAAGGCAAGCATGAAGTGTGCCTCGATCTGCATTCGTACTTCATATTCTTTCTCTGTATGTAGATAGCACTCTCCATCGTGAGTCCTTTGGAGCTGTCTCTGCATATTGTGTTGCTGAGAAGAGCAAAGTCTGTCAGGGTTAGTCATCACAGAATCCATATATCTGTGGTTGTTTATAATGTTCTCCTGGCTCTGC